>PVJA010041702.1:0-17744 GCA_004027025.1 Myocastor coypus
TTTTTTTTTTTTTTTTTTTTTTTTTTTTTTTTTTTTTTTTTTTTTTTTTTTTTTTTTTTTTTTTTTTTTTTTTTTTTTTTTTTTTTTTTTTTTTTTTTTTTTTTTTTTTTTTTTTTTTTTTTTTTTTTTTTTTTTTTTTTTTTTTTTTTTTTGAGGCAGGGTCTCGCTATGCAGTTCAGGCTGGCCTTGAGCTCACTTTGGTAGCCCAGGCTGGTCTCGAACTCACAGCGATCCTCCTGCCTCAGCCTCCCGAATGCTGAGATTACAGGCGTGCGCCACCACGCCCGGCTTTGTTGGTAGTTTTTATTACTTCTTCAATTTCACTCCCAGTTATTGAATTGTTTGGGGTTTTTATATCTTCTTTGTTTAGTTTGGTATTTCTTATGTATCTTGGATCTTACCCATTTCTTCTGAACTGTCCAATTTTTTTGAGCAAATTTCCACAAAATAGCTACTAACAATCATCTGGATGTTGCCAATGACTATTCTTATTTTGCTGTTTTAATTTCTAATTGCATTGAATTAGATATTTTCCTCCTTTTTTGCAAAGGCTTTCTGGGATATGTCTATTTGTTAATTCTTTCAGATAACCAGCTTTTGTGTTCATTGATTTTTTTTTTTTTATATATTCTTTTTTATTTATTTATTTATTTTCTTGTTTCAGAACCTTTGTCTGTTTATTCACTCATTTTTATGGCTGACTCAGCCCGCCCTGAGGGCAGGGCTGGCGCAGCATGTGGTGCCGGGGATCGAACCCCGGTCCCTGAAGCCACCCAAGCTTTCCCAAGCAGGCGCTTTAGACCACTGAGCCATCCCACCGGGCCCAGTGTTCATTGATTATTTTTTCATTTCTTTTTAATTAACTTAGAAATTAATTTCATTAACTTTTCCTCTGATTTTTAAAGTGCCAATTTTTGTTGTTGTAGAAATGTGAGGTCCACAATTAGGTTGTATATTTAGACTTGCTCTTTTTCTGATGTGGTCACCCACTGCTATAAATTCCTTTTAGGATTACTTTTATTCTAATCCATGGCTGTGGTATGTTTTACTGACATAATCATTTGACTCTAGAAACTATACAATTTCTTCCTGAACTTCTTTTGTGTACCAATATGGTTACTGACAAACAGCCAAACTATTACTAATGACAAGCAGGGGCTGGGGAGATAGCTCCATGGCACAAGTGCCTCCTGGACAAGTGTAAGGTCATGAGTTTGAATCCTGGTCCCTCAAAAAATTAAAAATAAAAAATGACAAGTATACCACACTGGCAATAACAAACATGCCAGCAAAAATAATCTAATCCAAGACAAGCTACATACAGACATGTCATTAAAAACCAATAATATACCACTCTTAACCATAGAAAATTCATTTATAATTAGAAGAATTTTTGTGATGTTTGTTTATTTGCTTATTTTTTATGGCTGGCTCAGCCTGCCCTCAGGGCAGGACTGGCACAGCATGTGGTGCCAGGGATTGAATCGCGGTCCCTGCCACCGCCCAAGCTTTCCTAAGCAGGCGCTTTTTAGACCACTGAGCCATCCTGCCGGGCCCCGAATTTTTGTGGTTAACAAGCTCTGTTCTTGGAACTAGGTCATTAAATGAACTGATGACTAAGTAAACAATTCATATAGCATGCACATTATAGTATTAGTAACATCAAAATAGCCAAAGTTAATGCCAACTTGGTTTTTCTTTTATTTGAATAAATTTTAAATGAGAAACTAGAGAATAGTAACATTACTATAACATTGTACTGTATGTCGTACAGTATAGTGCTTGATATTACAACAGAAAAAAATTTGCTACTGTATAAAGAAGGTATACTGTATCAAGAAAAGTCATTGAGACTATAAATAAGATGTATAGAACTGTAGCCCCCTTAAAGGACGCATACATCCAAGCAATGGGTTATAAATCAAAACAGTGATTAAAGAGTTAAAACATACATAAAACATATGTATCACTAACTACAGATTAGAAGACTTAATGGTTATACTAATATATATATATATATATATATATATATATATATATATATATGGAGTTGGAAATGGGAGAATGAAAGAACAAAATGTTTGAAAAGTAAGCAATGACAGTGAGAAAAGTGATGTGGAGGATCTATTAAAGAGTTGAAATATATTAATAGAATTATACATTTTAATGGAAAAGAACAAGAAGAAAAGATAAAAAGAAATAAAAGGATCAGAAGTGAAAAGAAATTTAAAAAAATAGGAAGATAAAAGAGAAAAATGAAAAAAAAAAAGAAGAGGAATTCAATCCCTGGCATAAAACAAAAGAAAAATTTCCCAAGTTTCAATAAACCAGTGGTGGTGGGGGTGGGAATGGGGAACAGGAAAAAAAAAAAAGATGGAAGGAGTTAAAGACAAAAATAAAACTAATTGCTCCATATGTTTGTGTGTTCTTTCTTTCTTTCTCTCTCTCTCTCTCTCTCTCTCTCTCTCTCTCTCTCTCTCTCTCTCTCTCTCTTTCTTTCTTTCTTTCCTAGGACTCATGCCTGGGAACCCATCAAGTCATGGATTTCTCTCTATAGATTTCTGGCCTAGGAGCTGGCAAGGTGCTTGCTCTATTTTAGAGCGACTTCAGTCTGTTTACCCCCATCTGTACCAACTGTCCAAGCCCAGGTATGTCCTTGCTCACACTGGTAGATGGGGAAAGGAAAGAGACCTCACATATATGTTGACCTCAGCAACGGGGTTAGGGCTCCAGTAGCCCATTGTACTTAATACCAGTGTTTTCAGATGCTTTTACGAATGTACAAGCTGGCCTGGCCTCTCGCCATGGAGGGTCTGGCCTATATAGATCTTCAATCTGAGCTTACAGTTTTTAGATATGCTCTGTCTAGCCTGCACCTTGTCTATGAATATCTCCTGTGGTTTTCTTTCACCCTATCAGTGTGGGAAGGTTACAATGGGAACTCCGACTTTAAGTTCTTTTTATTTGTTTTGAGGCTTAAGTAAACAACACTTTCCTGCAATACCTGACTAAGCACCCTCTGGCATAAGACAGGCACCGCATCTTATTGGCTCTTCAAGCCTTGTCTACTGTGTTGAAGGAGTCACCTGGCTCCACAACACAACTATGACTGTCTCCTGAGGCCAATACTGGGAAGGCAGCTGCACTGTGTCTCCTTGGAGTTCTTGGCCCTAGGGTTTTTTGTTTTTGTTTTTTTTTGATGCTGCAGGGCAGGTTTTCCTTCCTCAGAGTGGGGATGAGCTTCCAGGCTGCTTTTTTTTGCCTTCCTCTCTCATGATCCTATTCTCCAAATTCTCCTTAGTTTCTAATTTTTCTATTAGTTCTTTCTGAATTTCTAGAGATCTCTCTCTGTGTCTCTCTGTCACTCTGTATCTCTCTGTATATCTCTGTGTCTCTGTCCCTCTCTCTCTCCCCTGTCTCTCTCTCTGTCTTTCTCTGTCTGTCTCTCTCTGTCTCTGTCTGTCTGTCTGTCTCTATCTCTGGTGAAGTTATTATTTTTTTTCCAGATGTCTGGATTCTTGATTTCTATGAAGCCAGATTTTGCTGCTAATCATTACTCTGACATTTTGGTTCATCCAATTTTTTTAAAGTCCACAAATTCATTCTGGCAGTATTTTACATATTATGATTCTGAGATTAGTCCCATCAAAATTGCTTAGGGAATTATTTAAACCTTCATATATCTTCTCCTAGAACTCCTGATTCAAATTTTTTTATGGTAAATTCTTGAATATTCTTTTCGCAAAAGATCCCCAAACCTTGCATACACTGAAGAGTGAGAACTCCTTAAAAAAATTTATTCAGTTTAATGAGAAAAAATAGCAATGAAACAGTTCCAAACAGGTTACTAGGAGAGTTACAATGACTACTACATTACATATTGTTGTCTTTGTAGTTTTTTAGAGGAAAAGATGCAGACATGCTATTTTGTCTAAACAATATTAGTACAAACCTTTCTTGTCATTGAACTAAGAGAAAGTAGCTGTATAATTACCCTATCTTGTATATACATATATAATTGTTTACTGCAAAGCAGTCCTTTATTTATATCCTCCTGTTTGTTTTGTTTTGTTTTGACAGAGACGGATGTTCCATTGCTGTTAGAAAAGCCGCATTTGAAGTCTTTAAAGGACCCTTCAAAGTTGATATCTAAAGTTCTGTGTAAAACTGTGTAATTGTTTTTCTCACATTCTATGGGGATTTAAAGTTTAGAATGTCTATGGTTTTTGGAAAATAGCAGTTCCATGTTACGTCTAAGGTATTTGATATTCAGACAGATAGCCATGAGAATTGCTTCTATAAATGGTAGTGACATTATGTTTAACTATCACTCCACCCACTTAAAAAATGAAAGAATATAAAATAGCAACAGAAAAAAAGAAGCATTAGAAGTGATACAAAATTTCACTACACAAAGTAGTAGGAACTCAACAATGGCTGCTGGACAGCATGAGGTTATCTTCAAATCACTTGTTCAGGTTTCCAGATATAATCATGCAAAATTGGTTTAAAGAGAAAACAAAAACAAAACTATAACAAAAAAGTTGTAAAAAATTTGAAAGAAAAATAATAAGAAGAAAAACAACAACAACAACAAAAAATAAACCTAAGCTGCTCTTTGCAAAAGACCAGCAGAAGCTGGCAGCGCACTTATCCAACTCTTCTGAATATGTACCTGGATCTGTCTTTTCTTTCATTTCTCCTTTCCTCATCCCAGTTTTCCTTCTCATTGAAGACATGGAGCTCTTAGAAAGATATTCGACAAGTGTGCGCATGATTAAGCAGAAGAAAAGTAAGAGTTGAAAAACTAAGCTCCATTGCTTCTGTTCCAATCCCCTTTCTATTTCTGGGGATCACATTTAAGTCATATTAGTCTGATCATACTTTGTCAAATAAATATCATTGATAAATTGAAGCCAAACACATCCCTACTCTTGGCTTTTAATCTACTATCTTGTTATTCTATAGGTGTCTCAGAGGCTCAGAAATATGATCTTTTAATTTAGAGAAGTGTCTTCTCCAGCCCCTGCTCTGTCCTTCCTATAAGAACCTTACAAAGAATTTGTAATCCATCAATCATGTATATTTTTTGTGGTCACATTCTTAGTTCATACTTATTTCTTCTTTATTACAGATAAGGTAATATTTTTCTTATTCTCCTTTCCTTCTTTCCTTTTTCCTTTCCCTTATCTCAGATTTTTTGATGGAAAACAAATATGTGAAAAATATTCAGCATGATTGGTCGTTTGAGAAATGCAAATTAAAACAACACTGATCTTGCCCAAGAAAGAATGACTGTTACTAAGATATAAAGCAACATTAAGGGCTGGAAGGTCTGTGGGATAAAGGAACCCTTCTGTACTGGTGGTGGAGGTTGAGACTTGTACAATCACTATGGCAGTCAATATGGAGAATCCTAAAAAAGAAAAAAAAAAAAAAAAAAAGATTAAAGGTCTCATTCAATCTACATGTTTCTTTCCAGGGTTTTTGTTTGTTTGTTTGTTTGTTTGTTTTTGTTTTTTGTTTTTTGTTTTTCAGAAGAACTAAACTCCTCCTACCACAGCAGAACATGCGCACTCATGCTTATGCTGTACTACAATTTGCCATAGCTAAATCTTGGAATCAACCCAAACACGCATCAACTGAGAAATGAATAAAAACCATGTGGTATTTTTATATTATAAAGTGCTACTCAGGTATAAAAAAGATAAACTCGATGCTTTTATAAGTAAATGGATACAACTAGAGACCATGTAAGGTAATTCCTATTGTGACCCCACTTATAATATGAATTTATGTTCTTCACGGCTCAAACTTATTTTTCAATCTAATCACGCTACCCAGATAATTATTATAGGGAAGAAATGTCTAGAATCCAGAGCTTACAATGGTATTTCATGATTAGTTTAACTGTCAAAAAATTCATTTCTGTCTCACAATTAACGTTACTAATTTCATCTACAACTATTTCACATACAACCTTGGTCACCTATCTCTCCAAAACCATTCTTTATAAACAGATACTTGAATTAAATGTATTCTATTTATAAAGAATAGGTTATAATATAAGAAAACAGGCATTATATACAATCAATCATTTTTTTTACTACTCTGAATGTTACCTATATTAAATTTAGGATTTACTGCAGTTCTGCTCTAAACATTTTGCTTTAATATCTACAAAAGTTATGAAGCCTTCACTAGTATTCTCTTAACTGTGACATATTAATATTGTTGTTATTATTATTAATATCTATTCTGGTTTGCAATCTGTACTTCATCAATGGATTCATGCTGTACAGAGTCTCTTTTCAGCATGTTGCACAACAAGACAGTAACTTACTGGGCATTGACTAATAACCTCTCTTAATGTAGGTAAAGATATCATACTTTTTGATAAAGTGTATGTAATTTTGAACAGGTATGCAAGGATCTTTGAAGTTTTTGTTGTTTTTTAATGTATTTCGTACAATGTAATGTATACAGCTGGGACTTGTAGTGATCCTCCTATAAAGAGGATTGGCCTCCCCAGTGCTGGGATTACGCACATGCAAGCAATGTGGTGCCGGGGATGGGATCTCGGTCCCTGTGCTTGCCTAAGCAGGCACTTAGTCCACTAAGCTCTCTGGTCAGCCTTTTGAAGTTTGTTCCATAAGCTGTTGATATAATTTCTGTATCAGCCCCATAATTTATTAGCTATGCAGCCTTATGCATTTTTTTTTCTGAGTCAGTTTCCTCATCACTACAGGAACTAGTCAAATGTAATCTTTTGCTTTCAACACTTGAGCATGCTTAGGTAATATGTAAATTCTTAGTATTTAATGTATAGTAGTTTGGGAGCATAGGATTGTGAGTGATAATGAATTAGTGCTATCAGTGTTACTCTTTTGTATGAGCAGAATAGATTTATTAGGGGGAAGAAAGCTCCTGTTTGATGGAGGGACAGGAGGGGTCCTGAGTGGGTTGTCCCCCACCATTGGGGTTATTCTTATAAACAACACTAGTAGATTATTTGGGACACTGTTAGAAACTCAGTTTGAAATAAATTATTAACCTCATTTTGCCAAGAAATGTTACTCAATTAAATATAGTAAGGCCAATTTTAAGAATGTGCATAATTTCTCTGATCCAGATTTTAAGACAAATATTAAACATTAAAATTCATCTGTTTAATATATATTGCTCTTGTATTTGCTTTTTCAAATGTGGAAGCCACAGTGTGAATGGTTTTAATAGAATATGTATTTCAAGTGGGGTTAACATTTTTTACTCCAGAAATAAATTCTATCAAATGTTATGTGTTTTAAAAACTTAGCATGAACCAATATAGCAGATACACTATAACATATATCTCCTTGTTAAGAAATCTCCTTGTTAAGAAGGAGTGAGATTCCATAGGGAGTAAAGATATAATGTGAAGATTATTGTTTTTGTTGAACTAAATAAATTACGTAGTTATTAAAAACATATTGAAATGATACACATTTAGAAGACCCTGATGACAGGTATTTCAAGCATGGTTTTAGTATTAGATATTTCTGTTTTCATTATAGTTGCCTAGTTCACAGATATCAGCATAGAGCGTTAGTCAAGGTGAGAATTATACCCATTAATTGCTATTTTTAAAAAGCTGGTGGAAAGGCTGGCCAAAGAGCTCAGTGAATTAAAGCGCCTGCTTAGGCAGATGAAGCAGCTCGGGTCTGATCCCCAGAGTGCTGTGCTCTCCCTGTCCCTGAGACAAGCTGAGCTGGCGATTGGGACTGTGTGTGGTGGCACACGCCTGTACTGCAATCCCAGCTACTGGGAGGCTGGATATGGGGATTCACTAGGAGTCTGATCTACATAGTGAGGCCCTGTAGACCCTGTAGACACTGTAGACCCTGTCCTCAATACAAAAATGAATAAATAAATGAATAAATAATAAAATAAAATAAAATAAAATAAAATAAAATAAAATAAAATAAAGTAAAATAAAAAAAATTAATGAAAATTTTTAGGACAATTGCAGTAGCCATCTTGTATGTATACAAGTATGGTTTTGTCCCTAGCTTGTCCCTACCTTATTTTCTATATTTTCTCCTTTCTCTCTCTTTGTAGTTCAATCCTCAATTTCTGTCATTTCCACGTAACCATATTTATTATACTTTTCAGTTTTTGTTTCTTCTTCTGAGCTCTTGCACTAGAGAGACAATACTATATTTACACATGTGGGTCTGATTTATTTTGCTTGTGAGTATAGCCTCAGTTGCATCCACTTAGCTTTTTTAAAAACATAGTAAAAGAAAATGAGAGGTAAGAAGAAAAATTTAAGTGTTCTTGAAAGCATGTGGTAATATTCAACTACATGGCTCATCCTGCATAACTGTATCAGATAGTCTGAGCAATAGATTTGATGATAAAAATAGATAATATATGAGTCTGTTAATCAGCTATTCTTGTTTTGAAAATCTTAACATAGGTATTGTTAAATGTTACTCTGATTCTGTCTTTGTTTTTTTATTTTTTTATTCTTGCTATTCCTTAAAATAAAAGAAAATTATAATAAAAAAGAAATGCACTGAAGAAAAGTGGTATAATTTTACTGTGCAATTGTGTTTGTATTCTTTCATTAGTTTTGAGAATTTTCTATGTATTTTATGCAGCTGGTTTGTAATCAACTAAAATCTTTTTTTTCTTTAGAATTTTAAAGTTTCCAATTTTCAGTTTCATTGATATATAACTCATAAATAAAAATTGTATGTATTTAAGATGGACATGATGATTTACTCTATAAACACATTATGAGCAAAGAGTCACAATCAAAGGAGATAACATAGCTACCACTCCATAGAGTAGCTACACTAGTCATGGTTTTCTGGAGGAACAGAATGAAAACAGTGGATGTCACTGGGATTCAGGCTTCATTATATTGGCTTGCATGAGGGGAGGCTGCATAGTCACACCATGGCCAATTGTCTGCTGGCTGGGAAGGCTGATGAAACTGCTCCAGAAGCCAGAAGACTCAAACCAAGATGAACAAAAGACAGAATCCCCCACCCCTCAGGCTGCAAGACTGCAAACTCTGAGGGCTACTTGTGGGTGGCCATGTTTGAAGGCTGAGGAGCCTGGAATGGAGTCTGACGCGTTGGGCGTAGCTCAGGCTGGAAACTGATCATCTGTGGGAAGACAGAACAAGGAAGTCCTCAATGGCTAAACCAGTCAAGCTACCTCTGTCTTGAGAGAAGCGTCCTGCCTGGGCAATTTCTGCCGTTAGTGTCCAGGCAACCTTTGTCTCCTGATTCTACTAACTTTGCAGAAGTATGAGCAAACGCCCCTACCGCTGTTCTTTGGGTCCTTTGCCAATCAGGAAAACAGCCCTGCATCCAACGCAGCTCTTTCTCCTGTCTATCTTTTCTTCATTTCTGTTGTCATTTAATCCCATGGTACATGGAGATACCGAGTCCCTACAGTAATGTTCATGCGAAGCAGCAGAAAAACATACGTGTTTCAGAAGGGCAAGTTCACATGTACAAGCTTCCTGCTTTCTTCGCTCGGAAACTTCAGCCTCCTAGATGATGCTGTGCTCGCTCAGGTTGGGCCTTTCCCACTCAGGGAACTGACTTCCCATACCATGTCCTCAAGAAATACTCTCTCAGACATCCCCAGAAGGATGTTTTACCCATCTTCTAGGCATCCTTCAATACAATTACATTGACAACCAAATTTAACCATTCCCAGTAACATTTCTTCCCTTATACAGTGCTGAATCAAGAGAACATTGAACTAAATCATCAACCCTCTCTTTAAAAATTTTTCCTTTGAGATAGATATAGCCTCTCTAAATTTCCCAGGCTAGCCTCATATTTGTGCTTCTCCTGCCATAGTCTCCCAAGTAGTTAGGATTACAGGCAAATTCCAGCATGACTGGCCACAGCAAGGTTTTATATGTATGCACTAAGCACACTTGAAGTCTATGTAGTACAATAACATTAACCTAAATTATTATTTTAAATGTATTTTAGTACAGGTTCTATATGGTCTTACTACACAGATCTGACTTGTAGTGATCCTTCTGTTTTCAGCCTCCTACATGCTGGGATTATAGGCCTGTGCCACCACGCCCAGTCTTTGTCCCATGTCAGCATGCCCCAGGG
Organism: Myocastor coypus; assembly: GCA_004027025.1. Taxonomy (NCBI): domain Eukaryota; kingdom Metazoa; phylum Chordata; class Mammalia; order Rodentia; family Myocastoridae; genus Myocastor; species Myocastor coypus. The sequence continues at coordinate 10,134 of PVJA010041702.1, forward strand.
TCAGGGTCATCGAGGTGTGATTGAAATCCAGTCACTGTACCTCACTAAACAGGTTCTTTAGTTCACTGAGCTATCTGGCTGGTCTAACCTAAATTAATTTTTACTCTTAATTCTTAATCTTATTTCTGCATCCCTCCATCCTGATCCAAGAAGTCTGCATTATTTCTATTACAATGCAGTTCAAATGATCTCATTTACTTAGATGTCTTTTTTTCTTTTATTTAGCATTTTAGGGAGGGTCTACAGGGTATTCAGGATCTCACTACTAGATCAGACTTGGTACGGATCTGCCTATTTACAGCCTCCGAAGAGCTGGGATTGCAGTCACGTGCCGTCATGCCCAGTCTCAATTGCTGTTTCAGTGTATGCCTGGGGTGGGGCTGGCATGCCAGACACAGGGATTAAACCCCTGGCCCCTACAATTGCTTGCAGGTGCTTTAATCTATTGAGCTATTTGGCCGTCCCAAGAATGGATATGTATTACGTACTATTTAATACATAATACATAAATATACGCATTTCTAAGTAAATCAAAGCCAGTGTTTTAGGATGAAAAAATATAAGAAACTTTTGCTTGTCAGTTTCCCACATTTAAAAACATGATGAAAGCCCATTAAGAGTATCCATTGTAGCAAGTCCCTTTTTTCCTCCTTCTTTAACTTTTTTTTTTTTTTTTTTTTTTTTTTTTTTTTTTTTTTTTTTTTTTTTTTTTTTTTTGGTGGGACTGGGGTTCAAACTCTCGACCTTGCACTTGCCAGGCAGGCACTGGTGCCTCGGAGCTATCTCCCCAGCCCCTTTCTTTTCCAATCTTTAAGATAAAAGAATCAGTGGAGAGATGTAGAAGAGGGACATGTCTACTCATCAAGACAATGAGAGGACGCCACTGAAGCACAAATGTTATTAAGTAGAGGCCTGAGTGGGAAAGCAAGAGGTACAGGGCTGAACAGAGCCTTTCAGACAGAGAGGAGCTTGTCCTGTGGCATGGAGCAGGGTGTAGCTGACGCAAGAGGCAGCCCCAGGACTTTGTGTCCTTAGATTCAACCGGGGACCAAGACATAAAGAGTGACTTGCCGCTACTTTTCCAGCGGGGGTGGATATCTACAAGGACAGGGAGCAGAGCTGTGTGACGACAGTCAGAAAATGCATGATACTAATAGAGTGAATGAGAAATGTCAACAGCAAGCCCTGTACCTGTTACAGTGGAACATAGCGCATTTCTTCTTGCTACTCTGTTGAACAGGGTCGCATTGTAATGCTTTAATGACCAGCAATGAAAATGGAAGAAGAATAAAGTTATCATGCTGCCTTATTTAAAACCAAATCTACTTTAAAAATGATACTTAGGAGACAATTTCATATTTAGGCAAATTGAAATGGAAATCCTGAGGTAAACTAAAAATTGGATAAAACCGATGTCTTAGTCACTTCCTTGTTGCTGAGGCAAAATACATTAAGGATCAAAGGTTTATTTGAACTAATGGGTTTTGGAGGTTTTACTCCAAAGTGGGCCAGGTCCAAGACAGAAGTGGGGTTATGCAAGAGCCTACTGAAGAGACAGCCTGCTTACATCATGGTGACCAGCAGGGAAAGCAAGAAGGAAGGAGCCAGGGACTCTCCCACAATGTCCTGCCTCTTCTGACCAAGCCCCGTGTTCCAACAGCACACTGACCTCTGGAACTGGCCAGGGGCAGTTCCCTGGATGGGTACATCAGTCCTAGGATCCAATCACTTTTCGGTAACTCTGAGCTTTTGAGGCCTTTAGGGGCATTTTCGATGTAAGCCGGACCAGTGGGAGTTGTGATCTAATCTAAGTTATCATTTGCAATTCAGTCAAGTGTCTTCATTGGCAATTCATTCCTGCCCACTTCATTCGTCTCCTTTCTTTCCATTTATTCCCACAGATAGTGACTGCAATGGACAGAACAGCGTTCGCACCTGCCTAATGGGATGACAACCAAACAGAACAAAGCGATCCTTGTCAATGGACGTATAGAGTGATCAGATGGGAGAGAAAACTGATATAACAGAAATGCGGAAACATAAGATTTTATTTTATTGCTCTTTGTCTTTTCCTCCTCCTCCACCACCTCCCCTTCTTCCTTCTCCTCCTCCTCTTCATGTTCTAGAGCATTTTAAACAAGCACTTCACTGCTGTGCTATAGCCCTAGCCAAAACCTTTGCAACACCAAGCTTGATGATGCTCTCTTTCAGCCAGAACAGCTCCTGCTTACATTATTCAGCTACCTCTGCGACCCAGTCTCCTTTCCAGCAGAGTGCTTAGTCTTTACCCTCTCCTTATCCCAACCATTCATCACCGGTTGTTAGCTGAACATGTAAGTGGGAAGCGTGATTAGATATTCTCCTGCTGTCCTGCCAAATTATGAAAGGCTTGGCAGTTGGTTTCAAAGCATCTTCAGATAAATATAAATAGCAGCTAAAAGTGTAAAGAACGAACAGGAGGTGGGGAAAAAACTACCTATTGTAAATACTGTCCCCTCTAGCTCCACATTCATGCTTATTAATTGAGCAGTTCTGGCAGTTTAGGTGCCTAATTTAGAACCTGGCCAGGGGAAGTTTGTTAGAGCAAAGATAGAAGGAACTGAATCATCACACTGAGGTTTTTTTCCCTACTTCTCCTCCTCCTCTTTCTTCTCCTTCTCCTTCTCCTTCTCCTTCTCCTTCTCCTCCTCCTTCTCCTTCTCCTCCTCCTTCTCCTTCTCCTCCTCACTCTCCTCCTCCTTCTCCTCCTCCTTCTCCTTCTCCTTCTCCTTCTTCTCCTTCTCCTCCTTCTCCTCCTCCTCCTTCTCTTTCTCCTTCTTTTTCTCCTTTTTCTCTTCCTCCTTCTCTGGAACACTTGGAAGACTATAATATTGAAGGAATCCTAATTCTATTTAATCCTTAACTCCTGGGTTTTATTTAAAGATACCATATATCTTTAGTGCATGCTATGGCTTTACACCTCCAAAGGCTCTACAGGACCTATTCTGCTTTTTGTTTGTTTGTGTGTTCTTTGTGATTAGTACAGGGTCTCACTATACAAATCAGACTTATAGTGATTCTCTTGTTTTCAGCCTCCCAAGCACTGAGATTATAGGCCTGAGCCACCATGCCCAGTCTCAATCACTATCTCAACATGCTCTTTGGGCAGGACTGGCAGAGCACACCAGGGATCCAACACCAGGATGTACTCCTATCATTTGTAAGGGACTCTTATTGGATTGGAGTCTGTGGACTGTGCTGATTTTCAGAGCAATGACTTGGCTGGTTGCTGGAGAGCTAACCCAGAAACTCAATCTTTCTCTTTCTTTTCTCGTCTTTTGCCAAGATGCTGAAGCCAAACACTAGCAATTTTCATTAATGAAGACACATTCACTACTTTTTAAGTTAATTATTTTAGATTCACAGTCAACTCATTTCTAAGATCCTCAGTGTTAATGTGCTTTCAAAGTAAGTTGGGATTTTCCCTGCTTAGAGCGAATGTGTTTCATTTGATATCCTGAGAAAGTTGATATAATAATGTAAAGATGGAATGATTTCATGGACAACTGCTACAGTTTCCATTCCTGGTTGTTTGGGGATTATTCTGAGGAAACGTAAGAGGAGACGAATTTAGGGGCTTTGTTTTGTTTGGTTTTGTTTTAACTTTAGTTCTCAGATAAGGTAAGATTTTTCCTAACATGGACACACGTGAGGCATTTGGAGATTGTTCAGAAATCAGAATGAATAAAAAGTGTTGGCAACAATTCTGACCTTTTCCACTTCTCTCCAACCCATTTTACTGGATCCAACCTAAGCTGCTATGTATTTTTCCCTCCTCCCTGCATCCGCTATTGTTCAACAGCATTAGTTAGTTCTGCTTCAAAGTTACAGTACCTTCATAGCGAACGTATTTTTCTTAACATTGCTATGAAGATGCCCTCCTGCTGACAATTAGATTTGGAATGCTAATTTAATCTTTTCAGCAAAATTATTTCTGCTTTAATTGGAAACCTTGATGCATTTAAGATTTTTCATGATTAATGGTACACAGGGAATGAGTTCTCACACTCTATTTCCTACCTTGTTTGTTTGCTTGGTAGGATGATGGCTTAATTTTTGTTTGTTTGTTTGTATTTGTTTGTGGTACTGGGAATTGAGTCCAGGGCTCTGCGCTAAGAACTGGCCCACATATTTTTAAGTTATGTGATTTTTAAAGTTTTGAATCATGATTTTATTAAATCACTAATTGGTCAGGCTGTAGGCTGTGATCTAACTTACTCTCCTAATATTTTATCACCTGAGAGTTTTTGATTAGAGGTTCATGCCATCATGCTGAGATCTGTCTTTGCTTTTGAATTCATGAGATACATTTTTTAGCCCTGTTTGTTTGTTTTTGGAACTGGGCTTTGAACTCAGGCCCTTGTGCTTGCCAAGCCAATGTTTATTCTCCTAAGCTATCTCCCCAGCCCCATGAGGCTACCATTTTTTAAAGTCTCTTTTAACTTTTAATTATTTTATGAAATTTATACAATTTCTATGTTTACTTTATACCTTTTACTAACTGAAGGTTACACAAACTGACTCACTTCCCTAATAAATATTATTTGCAGCTTACACAACTGAACTAAATCTAAAGTTCACGAACATTGTGTCCATGTCTTAAAGAACAAATGGACTGCCCCTTGGGCAAGGAACATTTTCACTTGAGTCTTCTTGATGTGGGTCATGTTCTTGTACACCATCCCCGGGCACCTTCAGCCCCTGTGTGGAAGGCCCTGGGTTGTCGTAAAGTTCATCTGTCGCACTTTATGGGAGTGCCTCACTTTTTCTTCTTGTGCAACACCTTGTCTCTTCCCATTGCAGCCCCCATTTTTCATTATGCACAAATTTGTGTGTGGTTGCTACGCAACTGAATCTACATGTGTGGTAGGTAGACGAGCTGTTTTTCCTTTGACTTTCAAGATAAGTTATAAGGCAATGGATTCCACACCAGCAGTTGAAGATAGTGTTGCATTGGCCATATTTGTTGCTTTTGGAAAGACTGACTTTTGAAGTCAGATGGTTCCTTCTTTGAAGATAAGTTGTGTTTGTATTATGCTTCTCTTTAGTTTCTTTTTTGTTTCACGTTACATATTTCAAAGAACAAGTTTGTGTTTGTAATATTTGTAGAACTCTTGGCTCTCTAGTGTTTATGCCTGTCAATATTTCTGGAACATTCTCTCGTCTCTCTTCTTTCTTCCTTCTCCTTACGCCATATATTTTATGCATATTACAATTCTTCATTAAAATTTGTATGACTTTCATATTTTTCTTTTACATTCTTATTTGTTGAATCATGTCTATTTTTCTCGTTTCTGTTTTCACCCTTGAATGTTGTAATGATGCTCTTTGGTTTTTCAAGTTGACTTTGATTCTCTTATAATCTTTCTTTTTTTATCCTTCAATAAATATTTCTTTGAAATTTCTAATTTGCTAACATCTCTTATTCACTTCACTTATTTTACTGCCTTTTTTTATTACGCATTTAGTACAAGGTCTACAGAGCTTCACCACATAGGTCCGACTCCCAGTGATCCTCTTGTTTTCATCCTCTGGGATTACAGGTGTCGGCCACCACTCCCAGTCTCCATCACCATCTCAGCATGTCTCAGGGGAGGAGCCTGCATGGCCCGCTGGGGATCAAACACTAGACCCTGCGTCTGCCTAAGTAGGTGCTTTAATGCACTGAGCCCTTTACTGCCTTTTTAAATAGGCCTTACTTGAAATTTCTGGGAACCACAACTTCCCAGCTATTAGACAGGCTACTTGTTACTCATTCAAATAGTTTTATTATAGATAATTTGTTTTTAAATTGTGACCTAATGCTCTGTTGTCACACTTTGTAAGAAACACATACAATTTACTGCATTTTAAAACTGGGTGAACTAGGATTTTCCATACATTGGAATCTGTTTAAAAATAATCATAATAAGCCGGGCGTGGTGGCGCACTCCTGTAATCCCAGCACTCGGGAGGCTGAGGCAGGTGGACCAGTGTGAGTTCGAGACCAGCCTGGGCTACAAAAGTGAGCTCAAGGCCAGCCTGAACTGCATAGTGAGACCCTGTCTCAAAAAGACAAAAAATAAAAATAAAATAAAAAAATAAAAATAAAAATAATCATAATAATGTAAGTCTGGGCCACATTTTAAATCTAACATTAAGGTAGGTTTTCATTCCATTTTTAATTTCTTTACCCCAGGAGAGTTTAGCCATAAGTTTCTCTGTTACATTTAGATCAAATTTTACATATCCGTTTCCCAAATCGGCATAACAATCTGAATTCCAGAGTATTAACCTGGATCCAAACTTGTAATCGTCTTTATAGAGCGTGATGATCATGTTACAAACAATTTTACACCTGTGTTTGAAACAGTCTTAACAGGTTTGCTGTCATTTCTCAGAAAGAGCTAAGTCTGGTAGTGTCTTGATGAACTTTTCTGTCTCTTTCTACTACTTACTCATTCTTTTTCTGACGTCTTCTTAAATTCCTCTTCGCACTCTATACTTCACCTGTTTATGACTGAGCTGCTTGATTAAAAAGTTCTCTTTGCACTTGGGTCTTTAAACAGCTGTTAGTACTTCACAGATTACTTATTCTCTTTCTCCTGTTATCATAATGTTTACCGAGTCCAGTCCTCAGCATTATGTAAATTTCCCTAGCATCAAGTATTTATAACTCTTCTGTATTTTTCTTTAAAGGTATCCCCATATCATTTCAATAATTTTCTTCATTATTTGTCTTCCTTGACAAAATTTTATAAACTTCATGAGAGCAGGCAGAATGTCTCTGTGTCATGCTTACTACTATGTACCCAGTGCCAGAGATAACTTCTTCACAAAATCAACATAACTGTGTGTTTTTGAGGAACAAAAATGTGCACATATTTAATAAGTGAATGATAGTAGCTTTAATTTTTTATGGTTTTTATTATAATTCAACACATATTGTTGAACCTAATTATGCTGGCAATAAACTGAAATTCCAATCCAATTTCATGTATGCAGTTGCTTCCTTAATTAAAAATGTCAAATCCATGTAAAATTTTATGACTATTACCTGCACAATAAAAATATATATTATGTATAACTTTCTAGAACATTGCCCTGAAATTACTGATCTGGTGGTCAGAATTTACCACCTTTAGATTTTTAAGGATCATTAAACTATCCAGTCTTTCCTATCCCTAAGGCGGAGAGCCTGAATGTAATATAAAGAGAGGCAGAGAGACAGACTGGAGCTCTAGCTGTTGCTGTTGCTCTGCTGCCGTGTTGGTTGGCTACCTCTGCCACCATTTTGTTGCTGTTCTGCCGCCATGAACTGGATGCTCTCCGCCCTGCTCCACTCAGCCTTGAGCCAGCCGAATATGGAGTGAAACCTCTACGAACTGTGAGCTAAATAAACCTTTCCTTCCTTCATTTTGAGTGTTGGGTATTTGTCCCAGCAACGAGTAAAAAGTAACTAAAACAACTGCCGGGCGTGGTGGCTCATGCCTGTAATCCCAGCACTCGGGAGGCTGAAGCAGGAGGATTGGTGCGAGTTCGAGACCAGCCTGGGCTACAAAAGTGAGCTCAAGGCCAGCCTGAACTGCATAG
>PVJA010041703.1:0-17740 GCA_004027025.1 Myocastor coypus
AAGTTTGGGCGGCTTCAGAGACCACGGTTCGATCCCCGGCACCACATGCTGCGCCAGCCCTACCCTCGGGACAGGCTGAGCCAGCCATAAAAATGAGTGAATAAACAAACAAAGGTTCTGAAACAAAAAAATAAATAAATAAATAAAATAAAATAAACCTTTCTTCCCCTCCATAAGTTGTGGAGGGTGTCAGGTGTTTTGTCCCAGCAAGGAAAAGACTAGGACAACACTATACACTAGATACTATCATCTTTCTTTCAGAGATTTATAATGTACATTATGACATGGAAGTGTCAAGAGATCTCTTGGTAAAATGCTTGGCTAAGAACATAGCTCAGTGGTATAAGCACCTGCCTATCAAGCGAAAGGTCCTGAGTTGGATCCCCAGTACCATATGCTGTGCCCGTGCCAGCCTTATAACTGGGTATGGTGGCACATGCCTATAATGCCAGCACTAAGGCAGCTGAGACAGGAGGATCACTATGAGACCGAACTGCATAGTGATGCCCTATATCAAAAACAAACAAACAAAAAATGCTTAACTTGGTTCAAATCAACCTCACAATTTTTATTCATTTTAGACCATATATGCCATAGAACATATTTTGAGAAATGCTTTATGCCTTTGAGGAATACTTTTTAAAACAAAATAAAAATTTTTACTTAAAAAAATTAAGTAATTCCTGGGCCAAAGAAATAGCTCAGAGCCAGGGAAATAAGTGCTTGTCTGTTAAGTTCAGGGTCCTGAGTTCAATCCATGGTACCACAACAACAACAAAAAATTAAGTAATTCCTAGGATTGCAGGTTGGTCAATAACAAAGGGGTTACAAAGCCAGAGACACCTACCATTCTCATTCCTGCCCAATAGTTGTGTCACCTGTGATCACACTCTAATAGGCTCTTCTGCCTGGTCTCTTGAGCCTGCCTATAAATAAGCACTGATAAACCATCCATCATGGTTTGCTTTCTCCTTTGTCCTCTCTTTCCTTCCTTCCTTCCCCACACAAAGTGTTCAGCATCTGATCATGGTACCAAACTGAGTGTAGCCTACACAGGGGCCTAAATCTCACGCACAGACACCAGATGTTTCGTCTTTTCTTCTTTGGTAACAATCAAGTTGGTAAAGCCATTAGTGCTGCTTATCTCATGACTGACTAAAAGGCCTTCCAAACAGACCTTTGCTCCTCACAAAAAAAGGGATGGTAAAATGTAGAGCTTCTAACACTTTCCAGCAAGAGTCACAGACTTGAGAACATACCACAACAGCTTCGGCTGTACATGTACATAAAGGTATCACAGCCAGCACAGAGCAAGATGGGAGACAATAAGAGCTGGAATGAGGCCAACCTTTCATCATTGGCATAATATGTTAGTTTTTATTCTTGTTTCCAAGGAATTTCACATGATATTTTGAAACAGAAGACAGGAAGAATGTGACTCTCCAATTGTGGAACTTAGCAAAGTTGCTGGCTGGGCCCTGCCAGTCATGAACTGAGCAAGTTCATACCTCAATAGCAATTCTCGCAAACCGGTACTGCGGGGAGGCGGGCGGCCTCAGCAGCACCAAGCCCCTCTCGGCCTCTGGCTGGCTGGAGAGCACATGCAGCAAACCCGTCACACTAACAAACCCCAGGGCTTCTCCAGAGCCCACAGCCAAGGAAAAGTCTCCCTGAGTGACATAGCCTAGCAGGGCTCTGGAGCAGTGCGCAGTCACATCCGGGAGGGCGCCAGACCACAGACCCAGAGTCAGGGCTTCCTGCATGGCCTCAGGCAGCCCTGCTGCCAGCCCCTCGGGAGCAGCACACCCTCGGCTCTGCCTTTTCTCCACTTTCTTCTTTGCCTTCTGCTTCAGGATCACGCTCTTGAACGGGTCGCTGTGCCGGGGCTCCTGGGGCCCGCGGTACTGCCGGTCTCGACTGAGCTGGAGTAGGTCCTCCTCAGCTGGGACACAGATCATGGTGTGTGGCTCGGGGCTGCCCTTCCTGAGGAGGGACAGGCTGACCCACACCAGGGCCCTGGGGAAGCGGTCCGTGAGAGCCAGGCAGGCCTCTCGGGTCAGTTCGTGCTGGCCTTGGCTAGGGGCCAACCGCGCTGCCCGCCGGTCCTTGGCACAGGGCCCACACCAGGCAGACAGTTGCTTCAGCAATTTTCTACTCCTACACAAAACCAGAGACATACATTTGAGGATATTTTGTTTAAGAAAAGACATTACATGGTTAAGGTTAGTTATCAGTTGTTAGGCAACCTCGTGTCATGCGTTACTAACTTCACAAGAGTGTAAATAAAGGACAGTTTTGCTGTGGAAAAAAAGAGAAATATATATATATATATATATATATATATATATATATATATATAATAGCATATAATATATATATGGATAGGTATACAGCTACTTTCACTTAGTCCATTAAGAATAAAAGTTTGTACTAATATTATTTAGATGTCATGTTTGCATCTTGTCCTCTGAATTACTATGAAGATAACAATATGCAATGTATTAATTATTGTAACCATCCTATCAACCTGTTTTGAAACTCATTGTTATTTTATCTTTTATTCTCATTAAAAATGAAAAAAAAAAAAGAAAAGATATTGCAATCAGAAGAGCAGGCATTGCTAGAATTAACTTGATTATTTTTTTTAGATTATTTGTGAGAAAATATCAAAACTATAAGCTTAAATTCAAAATATATATTAATATATTAATACATATTAATAAAAATATTGCCCTTTGTATGTGTCTATCATTCTAAAACTAAAAGTTTGAGAAGTTAAAGGCAGAGAAAAATAAGACAGTGGGCAGAAGGAAGGGAGAGCTGTCATCACAGTGACAGAATGGGGACAGGAAGAACTGCATGGTGACGAGGAGATCCTGAAGCGACGGCCAGGAGTGAAGCAAGAAAGAAGGGTATGAAATTCTGAGCTTGTTGTACAGGAAGAGAAGTATGAAGGAAAGGAATGAGCGCTTTTGTAAAATGAGAGCACATTCTACGGGGCTCACCGGGCACAGAACTCGGCCTGCACAGTACCAAGGCAAAACACTCCACCCAGCAGCTGCAGTGTGGCCACAGAGAGGCTGTTAAGCCGCCACGAGTCCAAGACTCAAAGCAAGCAGAGGAGCTATAACCAAAGGATGCAACGCAAGAAAAGCTTGCTCTGTGCCAGAGGTCCTTGGTGCCCCAGAGGAGGGCGAGCAGAGATTAAAGGAAAGAGGTAACAGAAAAAATGGTGTTGGCTTAGGACTATAGCTGACAGTAGTTTCATTTCATCAGCGACTATCACACCCTCAAGTCGGCTATCCCAAGGCTATTTTGCCAGGTCCTCTCTGCAACCCCAAAGGACTCCTTCCAAAAAGCCCAAGCATTCACTGGGTTTTGCATAAAGAACCAGTGCTAACTTTTACACCCCATTCCACATAAAAATAAATAATGCAAAATACATCCGGGAGTCACCTGCATTTACCTAAGAACACAGAGTTGACTTCTGGTAAGGGCAGCGTGGCTCTCACTGGAGCCCCAGCCAGTCCCTCTCTCTGTCCCTGTCTGGTCTTGGCACTCTGTGTCCATGGCTTCTGACTCTGTGGAGTTATCTACAGATGTGCCTGTATCAGCAGATGGCACGGCAGCATTAGGCGATTCAACTCTTCTGAAGTCACTCTCCTCACCACTTGGAGAGGAGTCTACAGAAGACCTTTCTTGGGCACAGACTCTGGACTCCCACTCCTGAGTCAACCGCTCCCAGGGACACCAGAAAGGTGCCACTGTGCCAAGCTTGACATAGTTGGGCCGTTTGGCAGGAGGACGCCTAAAGAAATATAAAAAAGAAAACAGATTTTTAACACTCTGAGAGTGACAATTAAAATAATTAGAGCCACATAATGCACCTCCATCTAAAACACACACACACACACACACACACACACACACACATACACACAACACATACTTTCCAGGACATGTTTCCTCTGGTTATTGGGAGCTACAAAGTAACTCCATGTACCCGAGGGACAACCAGGTGATCAGGAAGTGCCACGCCTGAGAGGTTCAAGCCTTGGCATTCCTAGAGCTTAGAGATGTCTCTATGCATTCCCAGTGCTAAGCTCAGGGTTACAGTGAAGTTTCTCTGACTCCTGACCTCTGCTCCTAGTGACTCTGCTCTACTCTGCAAAGACAGCATCGTCTTCATCAGTTTCTTAGGTATCCTTCAAAAGACACTGTACACAGATACCTGTTCCTTTCTTTTTACTCATATGAGAGCATACTAGACAGTGCTTTTTGTTTAACTTCACCTTTTCTATTTAACGAAGTATTTTGGAGACTATTTTATATCAGTGTGTGAATCTCCCTCCTTCGGTGTAAAATGCTGTCTTTCTTTTCCACCAAATGAACATACCCTAAATTACCTAGGCAGCCCCCTGCTGCAAAACACTTCAGTTATTTATTCCCAAGCCTCGGCTTCTCCAAACAGTGCTGCCATGCATGACCTTGAGCCTTCTGTAGCCATCAGCACAACCAGGATAAAAATTTCTGGCCAGGAGACTGCTAAGGCAAGCCCTCTGCCAATTTCCAGAGACCCCATTCGCCCCCAAGCCCCTTTCCTCCATTCCCATAATGCTGTCACTCATAGTGGCTTCAGCTACCTCCCATCAGTCATCCTTTGAACACACTGGTCTACCATCGCTCCACTCTCCTGCTCTGGTCTTAGGTCCAGCTTGGTCCCCACCTCACAATCTCCACCTCGAAGAACCCTTTCGTTACCCACTCATCTCCCCAACTGCTCCCATCAGAGGCTCCCAGTCAGGTACACTGCCACTTCCTTAGTGCTCCCCTGGGGCATCCTCCCTTCGCCCACTCAGTGCAGAGTCAGAGGCGCGACAGCCCCTCCCTTATGTGCCTTCTACCCTCTCCACCTAGGAGAGCACAGCCTGCTGGGAGCAGCTCCCCAGCACCCTATGCGGGCATCAGATGGGCAGCACACAGCAGCAGGACTCACAATGGTCCTGAATAGCCTGACGTACTGCATAAACACAAACATGTGGGCACTCTCTTCCATTCCCTATAAATATCTCTTCAGTCAATTCAGTCTTCCACTCTTCAAGAAAACTGTAACAACTCTTTTCTCTTCAACTCTCCAGTAGTCCCTCCCTGCATTTTTTATCCAGCTCACAACCTCCCCACTCTGTTCACCAAGAAGATGGTCCGACTTATTCACCCACACAGTCCTGGCAGCATCACCCAATCTCCTCGGCCCTGCGTCTAACCTACTAAGCCTGGGCTCAGACTTCGTTAAAATTGAAGAACAGGACCCCCACCCTATCAGACACCATTCCCACCCATGTGCGGGACTCCACTCCCTCTTCTGCAGTCAACCTCCCTGCCCTCCTCTCAGTCCCCCTGTCACCCTGGAAGCTTGGGCTCCACCAAGGACACAGGCTTCACAGAGCCAAGGACAGATTCTTCAGCCTTGCCTCTGCGACAGCCCTGGTGCCTCGAGTAGTGTTGGACCCTCAGTACATACCAAGTCAGTGTGCGCTGAGTGAATGAGTATGTCAGACATGGATACAGAGACGTACACAGAAAAATGCTCACAACGCACATAGAAAGAAATTGGAAATATCCCAACAGCCACTGATAAAATACACATCAACACCGAGATCCCATGGAACGACTCTAAGTTCTATTTCCAGCCAGAATAAGCAAGCTGTGGCTCACAGGCCAAATTTGGCCCCTGCTTATTTTTGTACAACCCATGAGCTAAGAATGGTTTTTCTATTTTTTAAAATAGTTTTAAAAAGCAAAAGAATAATATTTTATGACGCAGGAAAATTATATAAAATTCAAATAGGAGTATCTATAAATAAAGCCTGATTGGGACACAGCCATGCTCATCAGTTTACATGTCATCTGTCACTGCTTTCAGGCCACAATGACAGAGCTAAGCAGTTGTCCTAGAGACCAAAGGGACCACAAAGCCAAAAATACCCATCATCTAGTTGTCTGCCAAAAGTGTGCCAACATGGGGCTTAGAGTTATTGATATGAAGAAACTATCCACAAGCTTTTGTTAAGTAAAAAGAGCAGGTTTCAGAATAGTTTGTGTAAAACAATCTTTTTATTTTAAAAACATTCTGTACCTACAAAACATGCGTTTATAGAAAATGGTATTACTGTCAGTTATTGGCCAAACACATATAGAGTCTTGACTACATAGTACAGCACATGACTGCCACCCCCAAAGAGCTGGTCAGTGAACAGTCCAGGAATGCATAGAGGGACTACAGCATAACTCCCTATTAGGTACTGGTGCCTCAGACAACACATAAAGGTTAGAAAGGCCCACCTTGGCACTGGCTGGACACTGCAGAAGCCACAACAAAGGGGAGGGAGAAAAAGGCCTACACTCTAGTGGAGTGCAGGTTCCTAACATCCTCGTGGACTTCCTGGGTAAAGGAAATAAAGTCTCTCACCCAACCAATTAAAGAACAACAAATTAATGATCACCAATTAGAGAACAGGAGCAAAGTCTAGAAGAACAGTTATTAATACATAAAAATAGTGCTTATCTCTCAGGATAGTAGGACTACATCTATTTATGATGTCTTTTTTTTTTTTTTTTTTTTTAAGTAAGAGTCTACAGCCAGGCGTGGTGGCACACGCCTGTAATCCCAGCACTCGGGAGGCTGAGGCAGGAGGATCGGTGCGAGTTCGAGACCAGCTTGGGCTACAAAAGTGAGCTCAAGGCTAGCCTGAACTGCATAGCGAGACCCTGTCTCAAAAAGACAAAAAAAAAAAAAAAAAAGTAAGAGTCTACAGCAGTGGTTCTCAACCTTTCTAATGCTGTGACCCTGCAATACAGATCCTCATGTTGCGGTGACCGCAAACTAAAAAATAATTTTGGTGGCTACTTCAAAACTGTAATTTTTAAAAATTCTTTGATCAATCTTATATACCTATATCTATTAATCTAAACTGATCTGATGATGAAAATATGTAATATAACCATTGTTAAATTTAAATAATAAAAGTATTAAATCATGAAAAAATAAATAAATAAATAAAGGAATTTTAAAACTAAAAAAAAATAAAAAACTGTAATTTTGCTACAGTTATGATTTGGAATGGCTTTAGGAGACCTCTGTGTTTTGGTCATTCGACCCCCGACGGGGCTGCGACACACAGGTTGGGAACCGCTGGTCTACAGGGTCTACAGGGTCACACTACATAGATCAGACTCATAGTGATCCATCTGTGTTCAGCTTCCCATCAGCTGAGATTACAGGCATGCACCATCATGCCCAGTATCAATCTTTGTCTGTGTGCCCTGGGGGCCGGGCCAGCAACGCAGGCCAGGGATCAAACTCCCAAGCCCTGTGTCTGCCTAAGCAGGCACTTTAATCCACTGAGCTATTTGGCCGGCCCTTAACTATTTTCATAGATTCATTAAAAATCTTACAAATGTGTATTAATTCTATAATCAGTTTTTTAAAAGCACAGTTTCCACAAAAAAGGAGGGTGGTCCTGAGACTCCTCAGCACATGTATAAAACTCACAGCCATATGCAAACTCCACTGTCAAAGCCAGTAAATGACCAAGAGACAGACTGTAGACTCAATGTGCCTATAAAAGCCACATGGACAAATGACAGTCTCGTGACTTATGCAATATCATCTTTTTTTTTTTTTTTTAAAGACTCCTAGTTTTATTTTATTTTTTGCAGTACCAGGGATTGAACTCAGGATCTTGCACTTGCCAGGCAGGCCCTTATGCCACTGAGCTATCTCCCAGACCCCTGCAATATCATCTTAATTACTTCGCGGGATCGCAGCACTCAGGAAAAGACACCACACTGCGTGTGCAGTTATGGGACTGATGCCCCAGCTGCTAGCTCTTATTCCCTAAGGCATAAGCAGAAATGAGAGGGTACCTCCTTACCTTTTGTACTTTTCAAGAAGATTCTTCGCTTGCTCTTCAGCAAAGAGAACCCCAGCAGGACAGTCTGGGAAATCACCTGGGACGGAAGGTGCTCTTTTATACTGAGAATGCACTAGAGCCTCTTTTAATCCTCCAACCCTTGCACCTCGATAGATCTAAAATATATAAAAAGAAACCATCAATTTACAAACTTAAAGTACAGCTGCTAATTGTTTGTGTGGGAAAATGAGAAGCAACCAGAATGTGCACTAAAAGGAGACTGGACAGGCACACGGCGGGGTCGCCCTACAGCTGACTACCAACTGACAGAGAAGAGAAACACAATGGAACTCATCGGTCCTCACAGAACCTCCATACCGAATGAATACAACAAGCTGCAGAAGTATACGTACAGTGAGATGTAGTTTAAAAACATTCCAAGTGCAATTACTGCATTATGGAATAAAAACATTTAATAAATCTATAAAAATAGGCATAGAGGTGACAAACTCCAAAATCAGAATTGAGATGATGTGAAAAGACGAGAGGGGAGGAAGGTTAGAGAGAGAAGGCCCCGGAGTAATCCCCTGAGTCTCTATACTTCCTTTGTTAAGCTGGATGGCAGGTGAAGGGCACACAGCCATTTTCATATCAGCAATTTTTGTTTGATGCTTGAAACATTTCATAAATTTAAAAATCAAGTGAAATCATTTTTAAATATTCTCATTCTTACATAATTACCTGAATGTCTTTTGCACTAATCGTAATTGCTAAAAATTGTCTGCATGAATACAATGATCTGATATTTCACTCATAATTTGTATCAGCAAAATAATATTTAGGGCCGGTGACATGGTTCAGTGGTCTAAAGCACCTGCTTAGGAAAGCTTAGGCAGCCTCAGGGACCACAGTTCAATCTCCAGCACCACATGCTGCACCAGCCTCACCTACAGGGCAGGCTAGCTGGCCATAATTTAAAAATAAAAAATAAATTTAAAAAAAATAATATTTAATGCCAGGTGTGATGGCATACATCTGTAATCCCAGAACTTGGGAGGCTGAGGCAGGAGGATTGCTATGGTTCAAGGCCAGCCTGGACTACAAAGTGAACCTAAGGCCAGCATAAGCTGCAGAGTGAGACCCAGTCTCAAAAAGGGGGGAAAAATTAACATAATGAGAAAAATATGTGACATTTTAATGAAAAATTTAACTGCAGTTCATAGGAGTGTTATATGGTTATAGTTAACATTTTAGAAACAAAAAAGTATATTTTATACATCTATAAAAATTGCCTTTGTTTTCAAACTAAAAGTCAACATTTTACCACTGCTATTAAAAAAAATCCATCCATTTAAAAAGCCTCAAGTTTTGAGGCTGGTGAGAGAGCTCAGTAGAATAAGTGCTTGCCTGGCAAACACAAGGTCCTGAGTTTGACCCCTGGTACCACCAAAAGAAACCCTCAAAACTTTACAGTGTATGAAGTATCCTGTGCTCAGGATCAAGCCACTAAGCTACTTAGCTTCTAAATTGTACAAACACCCTGGCACCCCTTCAGTATTTGGGATTTACTAGCCATGTAGTTTAAATATTGCAACTGTTGGTTAGAATCGAAGAGGAACTTACAAATGGGGTCCAGAAAGCCATGCCCCAGCCCTTGGGGAGAATGACATCCCAGCCACTGCCCCAGCCAAGTCGGTCTTCACCGGTTACCCTGCCCGGCTGCTGAATCAAAAGTATAGGGATTCTGGATTCACGGGGACCTAAAACGAGCTGTGACCCAGGTACCAGCAATTCACTTCTCATCCGGTTTAAATCCTAAAGTGGAAGAAAATAATTCAAGACAAACAACTCCAGTCTTCCATAAGACTCTACTGGGTGACCCTACAAACAGCCTAAGTGCTGTTTTAAAAAAAGGGGATGGGGGAGCCAGGCATAGTGAGAAAGGCTGGTAATCCCAGCACTATGGGGGATCACTGGAAGGAAGTTTACAGCCAGCCTGGGCTATACGTGAGCTCAAGGCCAGCCTGAACTACATAGTAAGACTCTTTTTAAAAAAAAAAAAAAAAAAGAAAGAAAGGCAAGGGGGATTAAATAAACGCAACCCATTTAACGGACAAGTAAGTATTCCTCTTATAAAATTCTTACTCTTCAGGGGCTTTGGTAGGAAATATCTACCAAGTTGTCTTAAATTTGCTAAGTTTGGGCTAGCTGATTCAGTGTTATAAAATGATACATCCATTCTACAATCTCAGGCCAAAATTAATCTCATATACTTAGATTATGCCCCTAAAAGTGTTTAAGATTCACATAAAAAAAAAAAATGGTATAGTTAATAACAGCTTTTTAAGGATGGGTAACTGGAAAAATATTCTGGGTCTTGATAAAACTTCTTACCAGGTCTGATAGACTTAAAATAGAAGATGCTGTAAAGTATTAGTTAAGGGGAATACAAGGGATGGGTAGCAACATCTTTCAGACTTTCCTGGCCAGCTATAAAGAGAGGTGCACAAGAGCCGGGTGTGGTGGCGCACGCCTGTAATCCCAGCACTTGGGAGGCTGAGGCAGGAGGATCGGTGAGTGTTCGAGACCAGCCTGGGCTGCGAAAGTGAGCTTAAGGCCAGCCTGAGCTGCATAGCGAGACCCTGTCTCAAAAAAGACAAAAAAAAAAAAAGAGAGGTGCACAGGCAGGTGACAGGGCCTCCACTCGACTGAGCACATGACACTCAGCTTCACCTAACTCTGTGACCTCACACCTGGTCACTGAGGCACCACCAAGCCCAAGTCTTTTTACCCTTCTTCAAGCTTCTGCTACCATCTATCTGTAAACATACTGGTCACGTCGAAATATGTTTCTCTTTCACTCCAAGTTTCCCACCGCCCTGAGGTGCCACCCCTTCTTCCTGTGTTTACGCTCCTTGGGCATCCACTGTGTAGGTGTGATGCCAGGACTCAGGCAGCCACCCACTCAGACCACAGCTGAGCCTCTCCCATGCAGACACACTCCAGAGCCTCGGAACACAGCATTGAGCAAGTCAAGCATGGCCCTAGCCTTCCTATAACTGAGATCCTAAGCCCTTGCTAGCACCTGGGATACTAATGTATGAAGACCATGTCTCCTTCCTTTTCTCAACTTCTTTTTTTGGGGGGTGAAGGGGATTGAACTCAGAATCCTCATACTCATCTACATTCCCAGCCCCTATTTTTTTTTAATTGTGAGACAGGACCTCCCTGAGATATTAAATTGCCCAGCCTGTGCTGAAACTTGCAATCTGTCTGCCTCAAGCTCCTGGAGTGCTGGATTACAGGCCTATGCTATCACTCTAGCTAAGTCCTTTATTCTCTTGTATCTTTCAGTCAACCACCAAGTTTCCAGGAAAATAATATACTAAACTCCAGCCTGTCTACTCCTGCACTAACTCAGGTCCCACCATGTCACATTTGGAGTATTTTAAGGATCTTTTAAGGCCATCCAACCCATAGTCTGTTCTCTAGCTTCCCTGCCCACCCAACTAATCTACCCTCCATATGGCTGAAATCCCATGTCACTGTCAACCTAAAACCTCAGTGTTCAGTGGTACTTTATGTCCTCAGCCCAAATCCCTATAGTGCTTCAAGTTCTGTCATGCATGGGACCCTAAATTTATCTCTTCAGTGTCATTTCCTGTTCAGCTGCTGACTGTTTTCCAAAGTACTAGGAAATTCATAAATAGATTATCCTAGTTTTGTTCCAGGCCACTGCACATTGTTATGGTCTGTGTCTAGTTGTCCCCCAAAAGTCTCAGGCAGTCACTGGGGTGGCTTCAAGAGTTTGTAATTAATTAATGATCCAATGCTGGGATTATGAATGTGAGTGCTGCTTGGATTATGGGTGTGAGCGTTACACCAGCCCTGGGGCAGACAGTCTGGATGCAATATAAAGAAGGGAGAGGCTGCTGCTGCTGCAGCTACTGCTCCTCCCTTTTGGCTCTTGCTGTTTTGCTGGGTTTTGCCACCATGAATTGCTGCTCTCTGCCATGTGCCACTCTGCCTTGGAGCCAGCTGAGAATGGCCTAAAACTCCCACAAACCGTGAGCTATATAAACCTTCTCTTCCTCAGCCAGAGAGATAGCTCAGCAGTCTAAAGCGCCTGGTTAGGCAAACTTAGGCAGCCGCACGGACCGAGGTTCAATCCCTGGCACCACATGCTGTGCCAGCCCCACCCCCAAGGCAGGCTGGGCCAGCCATAATATACATAAATAAATAAAGTTAAATAAATTAATAAATAAGCCTTCTTTTCCTTCATTTTTGGAGTCAGGTATTTTGTCCCAACAACAATAGAAACATAATGGAGACACACATGGTCTTCCCACTTTACAGAATCTATTTCTTCACTGTAGCCTTGACCTTGCCTATCAAAATCAGTTAATTCCAATCCCATTCAAGAGGAAATACACACACCAGCTCTTCCATTGAAAAATAAAGCTTCAGTCTCCTTAGTGCACACTCAAGCCTGACCTAGGCTTCCTTAGTACAGTGTGCTTCAACCATCCCCCTGCCCCCCGTCAAGTACCGAAGCATCTAACATGATGCCTGCCTGTAGCAGGAGATGGTCCTGGAACCTACTCTCCAGCGGGAGTCAGAATTAACTAGAAAGAGAACATTAATGGGGGAAAATAACAATAAAAGAAAAACATATTTAGACCATGAGATTATCTCAAGAAAGTCTGTATTTTTCCTAGAGATCATACTTCCATAAGAACAGATATTACAGGTGCCAGGTAGAGCAGCACACACCTGTAATCCCAGCTATTCTGGAAGCTGAGGCAGAAGGATCAGTAAAGCTCAAGCCCAACCTGTGCAACTCTGGGAGACCCTGCCGCAAAATGAAAAAATCAAAAGGGTGAGGGATGCAGCTCGGTGCGAAGGCACATTCCCTGCTGCTGGGAAAAAAAGGAAGACAACAATATTATCACGAATAAGGAATCAACAAGTTGTCTGAAGATAAAAGGAAGTCTATAGGATTCTAGGAAGCATAAAATGGTCTCTAGAACGATGAGTTTCACAGGCCACTGGTGATTTTCCCAGCAGCCTTTACACTGTTAGTTACCTGATCCAAGATTTTATTCTCTGTGACACTCTCACAGATCACTGGGTTCCAGATAAAGCTATGCGCACACTCCACGGGTACACCCTCCAGCAGCAGCTGTCTAACTTGCTCATTATCTAAGAGGGAAAAGAAATAGCCTTCAAACCACATCCATAGGTCAACAGCTCACACCCAAACACTAGCCAATTTACGATAAGAAAATATCTTATAGATATATATTTAACTAGAATTTACGTAACAAAAAATTAAATGATTGTTATAGCTGGTTTCAGTCACTGAAATAGCAAAGACTGCTTGACTTTTTTGATATGCATTTTTATGCATAAGATGCAAATATCACAATATTAAATTGCTTAGTGGATTAAAGCACCTGTAAGCAGATGCAAGGGCCAGGGGTTCAATCCCTGGTCCTGCCATGCTGGCCCCATCCCTGGGGCACACAGAGAAGGACACTGACACTAGGCATGGTAGTGTGCACCTGTAATCCCAGCTTAGGAGGCTGTAAACAAGGGGATCACTACAAGTCCAATCCAGTAGTGAGACTCTGAACACCCTGCAGACCTTTCCCTAAAACTAAAACTAAAGGAAAAATTTATAATAACTGAATTCTAGATTACTTTCTTCGGCCCCTCATTTAAAGTTTCTGATAATCCATTTTTATGGCACAATTTGATCTTTTTTATAAAATGTATTCATCTACTCCTTTAAGATGAGCATATTTCCTGTGAAACATATGGTTTTATCCCTTTCAGCAAGCCATACCATGTTGGAAAGGGATCTACAGGAGGAAAAGAAACATTTTCAGTGATAAACACCATATTGATAGAAGACACCTCATTTAAGTCATCAAAGGGCCGGGCATGGTGGCGCACGCCTGTAATCCCAGCACTTAGGAGGGTGAGGCAGGAGGATCGTTGTGAGTTCAAGACCAGCCTGGGCTACAAAAATGAGTTCAAGGCCAGCCTGAACTGCATAGTGAGACCCTGTCTCAAAAAGACAATAAATAAATAAATAAATAAATAAATAAATCATCAAATGGAAAAAAATCTAACTCCTAAATATAACCTAAGCCAGGTGTGGTGGTACACACGTAATAATCCCAGCACTCAGCAAGCTGAGGCAGGAGGATTGCTGTGAGTTAAATATAGCCTAAAATGTAGAGCAAGACCCTGTCTCAATTAAACAAACAAACAAACCAAAAAAAACCTTCATTGGACTAAAAAGTTAAAAACAATAAAGTTAGATAATGCATGAATTCTGGCTATGGTTTCAAACGCCAACACTGAAATATCACTAAAAACGCACATACCTCTGTGGGTCTGATGTCTAGGAAAAAGTACATTCAAGGTAACCAGGCCACAGTATAACAGATTTCAGGGGAGAACAAAAAGAAAATTAAATGGTGAATAGATCTGAGATGAGAGCTGCTTAGAGCAGTAACAACTACTGTTCCTCCTCACAGAGATACTAACCAAGGGTCTCAAGACTAGTGCTGACTGCTACAAAGGTTCAAATTGCCAGTCTAAATGCAAGTAATAAGCTTCTACCCATCAGCCCCGGTCTACCCAGAATGCTCTCCTGTGGAGCTATAGACTGAAGTGACAGACCAAAGAAATAACTGACACACAGTGGGTAAAGTGCAGGACAGCACTGCCTGGTCTTCAAATATTCTACATGGAGGGATACTACTCAGTTGAAAATAAATGAAACATCAAGTCATGAAAAGACATGGAGGGGGGCCTGGCGGGATGGCTCAGTGGTCTAAAGCGCCTGCTTGAGGAAGCTTGGGGCAGCTTCAGAGACCGCGGTTCAATCCCCGGCACCACCTGCTGCACCAGCCCTGCCCTCAGGGTGGGCTGAGCTGGCCATAAAAATGAGTGAATAAACAAAGGTTCTGAAACAAGAATAAAAATAATAAATAAAATAAAAAATTCAAAAAAAAGAAAAGACATGGAGGAACCTTCAGGGCACATTTGAGAGGAAGAAGCCAATCCAAAAAGGCTACGAAGCCCATGATTCCATCTATATGACACTGGGAAACTATGGAGCAGTAGAAGGATCAGTCGCTGCCACAGTAGGCAGGATGGGGTGGGGGTGGGGGTGGAGCTGCAACCTTCAAAGTCACTCTGTCTTATAAATACGCAGCAGGTTTTAAGGTGCTTGACTGAAGACATTAGGATTTTTTTTTCTTCCAAAAGCAAAAAAGGGGCTGGGGAGATCAGCAGAAATAATGCTTGCCTGGCAAGCGCAAGGTCCTGAGTGCAATCCCTGGTACTGTAAAAAACAAACAAACAAAAAGAATAAAAACAAAGAAGTTATGCCAAAATGACCATTAACTTGGCACTCCTGGAAGTCACCTGCCATTCTGTGACCTGAAAATGTTTGCAAAACCTATTAGAAAGCAAATACCATGCTGAAGGCAAACAGACTGTTCACAAGGTTTGGGGAGCATCAAAGCCAGATAGTGCGTGTTTACAGAGAACAATGAAAATGAGTTTATGAGCATATTATAGTTTTAGTATTTCCTTTCTCTGTTACGTTTTTTTGTTCTTTTTTGAAGAAGGGATAATGGTGGGATTGAAACCAAGGCCTCACACACACTAAGCAGGTGCACTACCGCTAAGCTATCTGACCAATCTCTATATTTGGTAATAAGGAAAACTCCTCCCTGGTAGATAAGGACTAGCTAAAACAACCTGTCAGAGCAAATCAGCAAACACTACCGAAAGCAAATAAAGTGACAGATAGTACAGGACGGATTTGGGCATTCTGTAAATTTGTTTTGACTTGCTGTATCGCTTTTTTGGCTTTGCTTTTGCTTATCCTGGGGCTGGCGTTAAATTCAGGGCCTTGTACATGACCGTACTCTTTCTTTTCTTTTTTTTTTAACCATACCCTATCTAAAGTTATCTCTTTCCAGGCCAGCAAGATGACTCAGTGATCTAAAGCACCTGTTTAGGCAAGCTTAGGCAACCACAGGGACCACAGTTCAATCCCTGGCACCACATGCCATACCAGCCCCACACCCAGGGCAGGCTGAGCCAGCCATAATATAAATAAATAAATAAATAGATAGATAGATAGATAGATAAATAAATAAGTTATCTATTTCCTGTTAAAAAGTATTCTTTTGGGGGCCGACGAGATGGCTCAGCAGTCTAAAGCACCTGCCTGCTTAGGAAAGTTTAGGCAACTGCATGGACCACAGGTCAATCCTTGGTACCACATGCTGCACCAGCCCCAAACCCAGGGCAGACTGATCTGGCCATAACACAAACAAACAAACAAACAAATAAATAAATGAAGTTTAAAAAAATAATTAAAAAAAAAAAAAAGTATTCTTTTGAGACAGGGAGATAGCTCAGTGGTCTCAGTGCCTACCTGGCAAGCACAAGGACCCTGGCAAGGTTTGGCCCTCAGCACTGCATGCCATAACAGCACCCCCACCACCACTAAGCAGGCCGCCAAAACTGGATGTAGTGGTGCACCCCTGTAATCCCAGCGCTGGGGAGACTGAGACAGGAGGATCGCTGTGAATCTGCTACCACTGAGCTACAAGCTAAAACTCGGCCCCAGATATGTAAGTATCACCTAGAAAGCCAGTTAATTACATAATAAAATGCTGGGTTACTGGACTTAAAAACATTTATAAAAACAAATCACTAATATTTAATTCAAACAGCAAAATTAAATCATCAAGTTTGAAAATATGCATCATTTCAGGGCTTCATTTACCTTCTCTTTAAAGGTCCCTAGTACTGAGTACACACAAGAAACTAAACTGTTTGTTATTCAAAACACATAATTCCTCTTTTTTTTTTTTTTTTGGTGTGTGTGTGCTTATGTGCATGTGTGGTACCCGGGATTCAGCTCAGACCCTGTGTTTGCCAGGCTCTTATGCCACTTAGTTATCTCCCTAACCCCCTTCTTTATTGTTTCACCAGCCCAAAACTGATCTTTCTCAACTAAGCCAAAAAACACGGGGAATGACTCCAAATACAAACTGTGAGGAGCTGGGCGTGGTGGCACATGCCTGTAATTTCAGCACTTGGGAGGCTGGGGCAGGAGGATCGGTACAAGTTCAAGACCAGCCTGGGCTACAAAAGTGAGCTCAAGGCCAGCCTGAACTGAATAGCAAGACCCTATCTCAAAAAGACCAAAACAAACAAACAAACAAACTGTCAGGAACTGCATCAGAGAATTAGGTTTCTACATTAACCTCATGTGATTAATTCTCCCAATGATTAATCTTTTAATGGACCCCACTCATCAAAACCCTTGGGATTTTGGTATTTCTGCAGTACTAGAGCCTGAACTGAACCCAGAGCCTCCCATGTGCGCCCCAAACACTCTAGCACTGCTCTACATCCCCTGCCCTTTCTACCTTTTCTTTTGAGGCAGGGCCTCATTATGGTGCCAAGGCTGGAGTCAAAGATCGCTTGTGACCTTGCCTTCACCTGCCACAGTGTGTCATGGGGCCCAGCTCTAACCCTGGTTTTGACGTATCTTCCAGGATATTATATTTTCTAATAATATTAATAATAAAGTACTAATTCCTTAAAAAGTGTATTCTTTATGTAATCTCATAGAAAGAAAGAAAATACATCTGCAACAAAACTGCAATATTTGGAACAGGTTTGTGTTTGGGGATTTAGCTCAGTGGTAGAGTACCTGCCTGGCGTTCAAGTTGCTCTGGATGGGACCCTCCAGCCTTCCCCTCTTCCCCCACAAAAAAAAAAAA
>PVJA010041704.1:0-17730 GCA_004027025.1 Myocastor coypus
GGCAGGCCAAGGATCCTGACCCAGCCGGCGCGTGGGCTCAGCTCCCAGCGGTGCGATTTGGGTCTGGGCTGGAACAGGAAGTTAGTCGCGGGAACGCAGAGGCGGGGCAGAGGGGCGCAGGGGCTTACCCGCGGCGGGTGCACAGGCTCAGCTCCCAGCGGTGGGGCCCATTTGGTATTTTTTGATCCAGTTAGAGAGGGGATTTTTAATTATGGAGTTGAAGTCAAATAATTTGAAAGTTATTATTCAAAGTTACGAACTTATTCCTAACATTGTATTCTGCTTTTATCATTGACTCCTTGTAGAATTTGACAACTATTTGCTTTAGATATTCTCTAAAGCTCTGATTGAATTCTGTAGTGAATCCATTAGGCACTGGCCTTTCTCCACTGGTAGTTTTCATTACTCTCTTTATCTCTTTGCTATTTTTAACACTGCATAAAATGTAGATAGCTTCTTGTTTCCACTTTGGTGATTCAGATGTGTCTAAGAGTTTCTAAGTTTCTTTTAAGTTCTATAGTTGATTAGAATATATTTTTTGACATAGTTTCTTTTCTTTTCTGATATCGGTATAGGGTCTCACTATTAACCTCAGAGTCATAGTGATCCTTCTGTTTTCAACCTCTCGAGCACTGGGATGACAGGCACACACCACTATGTTGAGACTCACTCTGCAGCTTAGTGTGCACAGGGATGCATCCAGCAAGGCATGTCTTTGGATACAATCCTGCTCCCTGAGCTTTCCTAAGCAAGACATAGTTTCCTAAAATTTAAATCTTGGTAGTATCAGTTGAGCTTTTACCTTTCTCATTTCTAATTGCACTTGCACTGATACACGCATTTTTCTTCTCTCTTTTTTTTTAAATAATTTTGACTAAGGTTTCATCAACTTCATTTTTTAAAGAATTAACTATTTCATTGATCCTTTATGTTGACTTTTGTTACAATTTCTTTTTGGGGGGTCTAATGGGGGATCTAGCTCAGGACTTTCCAAGACCTTGCACTTGCTAGGCAAATGCTTGTTCTACTGAGCATTCTCCCCAACCCTTTTAGTTACAATTTTATTAACTGCTGCTCACATTATAATAATTATTTTTTCTATTAATTTATTTTCAAAACACGTTAGTAGTACATTTCCAATAATTGATACAATGTATATTGTTGTCCTCATATTAGTTATACAGAGCAAAGGATGTAGACATAATAATTTCTCTAATCGTTGGTACAAAAAATTTTTCTTCGCATTGAAGGCAGAGAAACTAGTTGTATACATAATTCAATATTCCATAAGCACAGTGCATTATTGGCAGAACTGGTAATGTTGGAAACTGCTGATTTAAGCCTTTTACAACTCAGCATACTAATCTAGCTTTACATTTTATGCCTTATGGTTAAACGTTCCTCTTTCGTGGTGAACAACAAGTTAAAGCAAGGCCTGTATGATAAAACATGTAACTTGTGTATCTCCTAAGGTCAGACAAATCCCCTCAGGATTCACTTTGGAACCATGTACAGTGCTTGGTAGAACTGTTGTCAGTGTCAGCCATCTGGATGAGTCATTGCCATTGCTTGAACAGTTTTCCCCCTGTGAAAGCCTGAGAGAAGGCTTTCTCTGTAGGTGATTCTCCTTGGGCACACTATATATCTTTGATCCCTTTCCTCTGTAGGCCCACAGTCTCCTTGAATAGAAAATTTGGGAAACCACTGAGTTATAGGATGTTATAGCACAGGTTCTCTTATGTCCTGATTCCTCACTGATCTTGAAGGACTAGTGACAAAATATTAGCAATCCTTGTAACCCTTCTTTTTCTCTAAAAAATTTAATTTTGATATTAGAGAAATATTAAGACAGTTTCAAATGAGGCTATCACAAATTGTGCTGCTATAAACATAGGTGCACAGATATCACTATGATATGAAGTTTTCAGTTCTTCTGAGTAAATTCCCAATTGTAGGATAGCTGGATTGAATAGGATTTCCAGTCCTATTTTTTCAAGCAGTTTCCACACTGATTTCCATAAGGTTTGTACCATTCTACATTCCCACCACAGTAGAGAAGGATTTCTTTTTCCCCAAAGCCTCTTCAACACTTGTTGTTGATTCATTTCTTTATGATAGCCATTCTTTGTAGTGTGAGATGGCATCTCAGTGATGTTTTTATTTGCATTTCATGGTTGGCTAGTGATGTGTTGCATTTATTTATTTATTTATTTATTTATTTACTTACTTACTTACTTTTAATATTTCTTCTTATGAGAAGTGTGTATTCATCTCAGATTTCCCCTTCTGGATTCAGTCTTTAAATTTTGGTGCCCTAATATTTTTTTTTAATTTCTTTATGAATTCTACAGAGAAGGCCCTTGTCTGAGTGCTTGTGAGTTAAGACTGTCTCCATATTGATGGGTCGTCTTTTCATTCTGTTGGTAATTTTATTTGATGTGCAAAAACTTCTCAATAAGAGGAGGTCCCAGCTGTTAATTTTACAAATATTTCCTATGTAGTTTGATTTTTGTTCGTGAACAGTTTTCCTACCACTATAACGTCAAAATTTCCTCCTACTTACTCATCCAGTGATTCAGTGTTTCTGTGTTAATGTTTAAATCTTGAATGTATTTTGACTTCAGTTTAGCGCTTGGTGGTACACCTGGGACAAGTCTTTGGTTTTGGTATGCAGACAGCCAGTTTTTCAATCAATCTGTAAAAGTGAATATCTTTCTTTCAATAAGCATATTTGGTCCCTCTGCAGAAGATAAGGTGGCTGACTGAGTGTGTTCGTATTTGCTTCTACATCTTCTAATCTATTCAACTGATGCTCAGGTTTATTTATTTATTTATTTATTTTGCCAATACCAGGCTGATTTTATCACGGTAGCTCTGTAGTATAACGTTAGGTGAGGAATTATAATGCCTCCTGACTTTGTCTTTGTTGCCCAGGACTGTCTTTGCAATTCTAGGTCATTTCCGGTTCCAGAAAAATTTTAGGAATGATTTCTCTAGGTCAGAGAGGTATGTTGATGGTATTTTGATCGGCATTGCATTAAATCTGTATAACAGTTTAGTGATTATGGCTATCTTCACAATGTTGGTTCTTCCTATGCAGGATCACGTAGTATCTTTCCATTTCTTGAAGTACTCTACGATACCTTCATTCAGAGATTGTAATTTTTGGTGAATAGAACTTTTAATTCTTTAGATTAATTCCTCAATATTTGATTTTCTGGCATGTTATTGTAAAAGATATTGTTTCTCTAATTTCACTCTCAATGTCTTTGTTATCCGTGTAGAGGAATGCTATTGATTTTTGGGCATTGGGTTTGCATCCTGCTATACTGCTGAATTTTGGCATTAATTCTAACAGCGTTTTGATTAATTTTTTTGTGTCTTCTAAGTGGAGTATCATGTCATCTGCAAATGAAGATAATTTAACTTTTTCTTACCTATTCTTTTTCCTTGCATTTCTCTCTCTTATCTAATGATTCTAGCTGAAGATTCCAGAACTGTAATGAATAGGAGTGGTGATAGAGGACATCCTTGTTCTGTACCTGATCTGAGAGTAAAAGGTTTCATTTTTTTCCTATTTAGAGTTAGGTTAGCCTTTGGATTGACACAGATGGCTTTTATCACACTGAAGTAGAGGCCTTCTATTCCAATTTGCTGTAGGACTTTGAACATGAATAAATTTTGGACTTTGTCAAAAGCCTTTTATGCATCAATTGAGATGATCATGTGGTTTTTGAATTTGGCTCTATTGATATAGTATATTACATTTATAAATTTGCATATGTTGCACCAACCTTGAATCCCTGGAATGAATCCTACCTAGTCATGATGTGTAATGATCTTCCTGATTTGCTGTATTCTATTTACTAGGGGTTTTGGAGGTATTTTATGTCTAGGTTTATGAGGGAGTTTGGCATGTGTTTCTCTTTTAGTTGCAAATCTCTCTGGTTTTTGGTATCAGTATATTACTTGACTCCAGGAATAATTTCGGGAGGCTGGTTTTCTTTTCAATTTTATTGAAGAGACTGGGAGTATTGGGATTTTATCTTCTGTAAATTGCTTGTAGAAATCAGTTCTGAATCCTTCAGAACCTGGATTTTTATTTTTAAGTAGGTTTTCCATGACATTTTTGTATTTCATTGGCTGTTACTCAGTATGGATAGTTCTTTTTTATTTTATTTTTTATTTACTTTTAGGGAACCAGGGATTGAGCTCTGGTCCTTGTGTTTACCAGACAGATGCGTATTCTACTAAGCCATCTCCTCAGCCCGTATTGAGAGTTCTTATATCTTCCGGATTAAGTTTTGGTAATTCATATCTTCCTAGAAATATACATTTCTTCTGTGTCTTCAATTCTGTAAGAGTAAAGATTCTCAAAGTAGTTATTAATCACCTTCTGAATCTCAACTGAGTCTATGATAATTTCACCATTTTCATTCTTCATTGCTCGAATTTTGAGTTTTTAACTTTCCTTATTTTGAAGAGATTAGCCAGGGGCTTAGCCAGTAAATTCAGTCTTTCAATGAACCAGCATTTTGATACATTAATTCTTTATATTGTTGTCTTTATCTCAATTGAATTAATTTCTGCTATGTTCTTTATACTTTCTTCCTGTTTTGGGGCTTTGGGTTTCATTTGCTCTTCTTTTTCTAGACTTTTGGGGTGTAGCATTGGGGTATTTATTTTCTACCAATTTTTATCCTAATGTGTGAGCACATAGCTATAAAATTCCCTCTAATATCTGCTTTCATTGCATCCCCTAAATTTCGATAACTTGTGCTTGAATATTCATTGAATTGTAGCTATCATTTAATTTCTAGTTTAATTTCTTCTCTAATGCTTAGAAGGCTGTTGTTTATTTTTCATGTATATATGGGTTTTTGTGGTCTCTTTTGAAATTTATTTCCAATTGCTTTGTAGATCATATGCATGGCATAATGTATGTTTTCTTCATATACTTAGGCATGACCTATGAACCAGTATGTGGTCTATTTTTTAAAAAATTCCCCGTGTACAGCTGAAAAACATGTATATTCTGAAGTGGTTCAATTGAACACTCTTTATATGTCCACTAAGTCCATTTGTTCCAAGCTCTGGTTCAGTTTTCCTACTTATTTTCTAACTTACTGTCTGCTTGACCTATCTTTTTGGGATAAAGGGGTGTTAAGATCTCCTGTTAAGATTGTGGTATTGGATATTAGATTTTTAATGTCCTTTAACATTGTTATACTTTATGTCTAGCTGTCCCCCTAAAGCCTCATGCAATCATGGGGCAGGTACTTTTAGAGTTTGAGACTTGAATGATGATTCACTGGTATTACATGTTTTACTGCTGTTGGGATTATTGTCTAAGTACTGCTGAGCCTATGGATGTGGCTTGAGGTGGATAGGCTAAGGCAGAGTGCCTGATATAATTTAAAAAACAGACAAAGAGAAAGACGCGCTGTTGCTCTCTGTCCCCCTGGTTGTTCCATTGCCTCTGTCGCCATGGTTGCTGTTCCACTGCCATGAACTGCTGCTCTGTGTCATGTGACATTCAGCCTTGGAGTGGGCTGAATATGGACTGAAACCTCCAGTAACTGTTAGCTAAATAAACCTTTCCTTCCTTCAGTTTGAGTGTCAGGTATTTGTCCCAGCAACGAGTAGAAAAGTAACTAAGACAAATGTTTGTCATATTTAGCTGGTTGCTCTCATGTTAGGTGCATACATATTTATGAGTGTAACCTCTTCCTCTTGAATTTTCACCATAACCAATAAGTAGTGGCCTTCCTCATTTCATTTGATCATTTTTCTTTGAAGCTGAGACTGCCTTTAAATAGGATTGTTATCACTGTTTTTTTCTGAGGTGCTGGGGAAAGGAGTATTGTTTTCCATTCGTTGAATTTCAGCCTATGAATTTCTTTATGAGTTCAGTGTGTTTCTTGTATACAGAATTTTGTTTTGGATTTTGCTTCCTAATCCACTGTGAGAGTTTTGTTATTGGTGGTTTGTTTTTTGTTTTTTTCAGAACTGGGAATCAAACTCAATACCTTGCTCCTGCCAGGCAGGCACTTGTGCTCCGGAGCTATATCACCAGCCCCCAGTCTATTTAATTGTGAATTGAGTCCATTTACATTGATGGTTATAATTGAGATGCTGTACTTATGATTGGCATGTCATTTACCTGGTATTTGATACCCTTTTTCTCCTGTGTTTAATTGTTTGCCCGATTTGGTGAGTTCTTTGCACTGTCATTTATGTAGTTTTGGTCATTTTGACCCCTGTCTAAAGTATCTCTTAGTACACTGTGTAGGGTTGTCTTTGTCATCATGAAATTCTTAGTTGCCCTTTGTCATGGAAGTATTCCACTTCTCCGTCAAACTTGAAAGAGAGTTTTGCAGGGTATAACAGTCTTGGCTGGAATTTGTTTTCATGGAGGGCTTGAAATACTCTGCTCCATGCTCTTGACTTCCTGGTTTGTGAACAGAAATCTGCCATTATTCTGTTGGACTTGTCTTTAAATTTGATGTGTTCGTTTTCTTTCTTAGTATTTAGTATTTTGCTCTTGTGCTAAATTTCTCAAATTTTACTATTATATGTGTGGTTGTATTCTTAATTTAGTCAATATTATTTGGAGTTCTGTATGCTTGTTACCTGAATGCTGTGTTGTTTTCCCATATTTGCAATTCTTTCTACTCTTACTTTTTCCCACAATCTTTTTATACCATTTGTATTGACTCCTTCTTTCTTACTAGTCTTACCTTGTTCATCTTTGCATCATGTTGCATATGTTGAATTATTTTTTCTTGAATCCTCGTTTTTAAAAGACTCTTGCCTTTTTACTAGCTGCGATAGTATCTTCAAGTTCTGAAACACTCTCTTCACTTTCATTCAAATGGCTTTGCCAGCTTGTGGTTGAGATTTTAATTTCCTGTATATCTATTTGAAACTGCTTCATATGATCTATTTCATTCCTATATTTCTCATTCAAGGATTCCATCGTTTTGCTATTCTTTCATTTTTTAACAGTGTCTTCCTCATAAGAACTTATTTATTCTTTCATTATAGTTATCCTTCCTTCTTTAGTGCAAAGATTATTTCTTTTTTTAGCTCTTCTAAATATCTTTATTCAGCCATCTTTGTAAAAAAAAATATTACGGCCAGCTCAGCCTGCCCTGGGGGTGGGCCGGCCCAGAATGTTGTGCTGGGCATAAAACTGGTCTCTGTAGTTGCCTAAGCTTGCCTAAGCAGGCACTTTAAACCACTAGGCCATCTCACCAACCCAATGCAGGGGATTATTTCTGTTCTGATTTCCTCTATACATTTCTGCAGTTGTTTCTTTACTTCAAACTCTATTAATTCAGAAATTTCAGCTGTGTGATTCCCAATTTCTTCTGTGCTAGTGTCCCCTGCATTTGTTCTGGGTGTGATTGAAATCTGAAATCGCATTTTGCTCCTTCCCTTTGTCATTATGTATAGCACTGTATTCAGACCTTTGATGTAGAGCTTTGGTGCAGTTTTGTCCTTAGCACCTACTGAAATTCTTATCCATAAGAGATAATATGGCTCAGGTTGTCATTGTTTTATATTTAGAGAATTGTTTTTAGGTTCAATAATAATGTGTAGTGATATTTAGCAGCTGACAAACTTATGTAACTAATAGGCTTGTGTTTTAGGCAGTAAGTACAAGCATTATGTCTGTATACCTAAACAGAAATTAAGTTAGAATTTGTATTTAATTTAGGTCCCCTAACTTCTGTCTGATTACAATCCCTTGATGTATCTGGGATCTTGCAGACAGACTAGTCCACCTAGTTAACTATTGTCTCTGTAAATCGAGAGAAAAGTAGAGAAGACACTTTCATATATCTGGGTCTAGCAAAGTGTCTCAACTTAGAGGGTCTACCAAGTTTGAATTTGTCAAGATGTGCCAAGCTTAGTTCTTGCTGCTGTGCTCAGCTTTATCCTGCTGCAGCTTGTGGGACTTAACCCACATATAAGACAGGCTTAGCATGTGTCTGGAGGATCTGAGAGCATGGAGAAAAAGGTCTCACACAGCGCCGAGTATAGGCTGAATCTGGAGGGGACTGGGCGGGCATGGAACAAAGGCTTCACCCACAGGCCATGCTTATGCTGGATCTAGATGTGATTCACCAGTTGTTGGTCATGGAGCAGGCATCAGTGCTTAGGCTGCTTATGCTGGGCCTGTGCTAGCTCTGGGGGTGATCCACCAGTTGCAGATCTTGGAGCAGGTCTCACACACAGGACAGGTGTAGACTAGGTCTTCAGGGAATACAGTGGACACAGAGCTAAGGTCTCATACGCCATGCTTGGGTTTTGTCTGGACGGGATCCACTATTCACCAGTCGCTGAGCAGATCTCACACACTCCTGTGTATTGTTTTATGTTGCCCTGTTTCTGTCTTTGTTTCTGTTGTTTGTTTTTGTTTTTATTCTTCAGAATTAAGTTAAATTGAATTTAAAAATAAATTAAATTTTTAAAAATAAAGTTTAAAAGGACAAGGAACAAAGTAAAGATTTATTGAAAGGAGGTAGTAATATTTAATTCTTTCCTCAACCTTGCATGCCTACACGGGGCAATCTGAGCAACACATTTGATGCTAACCACATAAAACAATGATTGCTAATTTTTTATTTTTGTTTTCAAATTCTGTACCACTTTTATTGTTTTATGGTGCCTCCTTATTGTCTTTATTCTTTTCATTCAATTCTGTTTACTTTTTCTTCCTTAAAATAATTTTTAAACAATAAAAAGTAAAATATTTAACACAAAAACATAAAGAAAAAATAAAGAAATATAATGAAATACAGTAAATCTAGAAAAGAAGCAATAAAGTGAAGATAGTGACACCCTTCCTATAAATGGTTACACTGCATGTAAATGGATAAGATTATCAAATTAAAAATAGAATGCCTAAATGTCAAAAATAATAAGCAATTATATATTGCTCGGGTGAAATATATTTCACATAATTTATCTGTTATTCACCTCAACATTATCATAACAATATTTATGACGAACAATTTAAAGGAAGAACTTTTTATTTCAGATCATTTTTCAGCAGTTTCAGTGCATGGTTATGGTAATGATTCTAAAGCTGTGATGAAGCAAAAATATCATGGCAGAAACACTTCGAAGGGGAAAACTATTCACATAATGAAAGCTGGAAGAGAGAGAGAGAGAGAGAGAGAGAGAGAGAGAGAGAGAGAGGTATGAGTTACAGAGCTTGCTCATTCTCATTTCGCTGTTGTTCCATCTAAATCCCTAGTTTAGGGGATGGTACTGGTCATACTCAGTGTAGAGCTCCCATATCAGTTTTTGGGCCTACAGGCCAGGTATCTTTGGAAATGCCCTCAGACACAGCTAGCAATCTGTTTCACTAATTACTTAGGTGAAACACCTAAGTTTCTCAACCCAATAATTTTGACAATCATAATTAGCCTTCGAAGTCTCAAAATAAAGGGAGAGAGTAACATGTGCAATATAAATGGAAGCCAAAACAATGGAATATCCAAAAATCAAAGATGACAGTAGTAAAGTACCTGCTTAAGCAGACACAGGTGCTGTGGTTCAATCCCCAGCGTGCTGTGCCAACCCCCCCACCAGGATTGTTGAGACAGAGATTGAGGCTGGGTGTGATGGTGCAAACCTATAATCCCAGAGCTTGGGTTGCAGAAAAATAGGAAGGATTACCACAAGTACGATCTGTATAGTGAGCCCTTTTAGACCCTGTACTAACTACATAAAAACAAACAAAACATAGTCAAACAATAATAGTGAAATGCCAAGTTGTAGGACAGACCATAGAAAAGATAGATAAGTCTCACCAAATTTAGAGAAGACTAAAATGAAGTATGTTTTCTGATCATAATGCTATATTGGTAAAAAGGAATAACATGAAAAGCATTGTAAACTATAGCATATATGTGGAAATTAAACAGTTTAGTGTTGAACACACAAAGAATCAAGGAAAAAGTTAAGAATTAAACTTTAGAATTACTTGAAACATAAAAATAGGGTGGAACTTGTGATTGTCTTGCATCAGCTTCCCAAATTGATGATGTCATTGTCCATTTTTGTACTATCATTATCAATTTTGTATATCAGAATTACTAAATTCTCATAAAATAAGCAAAAGAAACACCTTTTCTGCACTCTGAAATTTTTAATAAAGAAATGAATTTAGTATCAATTATTGGGATGTACTATTAACATGTTTTGAAACTGCCACACTGTTATTTCTTATTAAAAGTAATTAAAATAAATAATGGAAGGAATTTAAAGAGAAAAATTTATCAGTTTTTGTACTTTGAAAAACATGCCTTTGGATTAATTTTGGAACTAACATTTTCAGAAAGATGTTGATTCATAATAATATGCAATTCAATATAGTTAATATGTAAAGTACTAGTTTGATTGAGTACATTCTGTAATGTACTTTTATTAATGTTGTACATAGTTACCTAATATTTTCCACTGTGACATAGGTTTCACATTTAGTCACATAGAATTCCCCATAATATCTTGCTATGACATTAAAATTTATACAAAAGCAACACTATGAATTTCCTTTTACATATTAATGATATTTGGGTTTTTTCTATTTGTTACATGATGTCTTGAAAAGTTCTTGTGCCTTAGAACATTATTTCAGGTTTCTAATATTCTCTCTATCATCATCTTTTAATTATATTTGGTTTTTTATTTCTGATATTCTACTTTCTTCCTTTTATTTCCAAATGAATACTTGTCTCAGTAATTTTCAGTCATCATCCAAATATATTCATTTTAGACTTTATAAAATTATATTATTATTTATACAATTATAAATAATTTTCCAAATTTATAAAATTATATTTCATAAAATTTATAAAATTCTATTATAAAAATCATTATTAAATTATTCATAATACCCTTTTAAAACATTCTATATGTTTTGATTTAAAATTCTTTCATTGTTCTTAAAAACTATAGGTTTTTAATGGGTTTCATGATAGTTTATCATTTAGGTCATTATTGATTTAGTAATTTTACCAGTAGGTGGTTTTAGTTTCTAAAAATAACTGTTGCACACACAAGATTCCTTGAATGCACATTGGTTAACAAAATTCCATGCAGGGGAAATTTCCCACACTATCAGACTTCCTAAAGCCTCAATTATGGCGCTATTCTATAATATGAAGGAGGAACGTGCCTCCCAGGGGATAAGGAAAGTAAAGAAGTGGTTTATGTGCCAGGAAACTGTTTCTCAGCAGCATGTGTGAAATCTCTGGGTCACAAAATTCTAAAGGGCAACAGTGACTTAGATGCTGTAGAGCCACAGAGTTTATCTTATCTGTGGCTAACAGATGTGCAGTTACAGAAGGTATGCAAAGCAGGCAGATTCTAACTGGCTAAAAATCTGCTTATTTTGGATATGTTTAAAAAAACACTGAATGTATAAAAATTTGTGTCTGGTGCCCGAAGGCATTTGAGCTAAAGAGTCTCCGAGTGCTTTCAAAAAATAAACAGCCTTGAGGTTAGTATATAGAGGCCATCTTTGGCTGATTTATATACCATATTTTAAAAGGCATAGAATTATGCCATCCTGTCTGAACTGTTATGCTTATACTTTTACCAATAAGCATCATGCTGAAAGTTCATATTTCAAATCTTTTAAAATTCTTCTAACCTCTAGTAGTAATTTCATAATGATTGGTAATAGAGTAGTTTTTAGTAACTATAGCCAAGCTCTGATCTTTTTTATGAGACAAGATCCTGAAAATATTACATGCTAGAAAAGAATTCATGGTACTATATCATCTTCTCTAATGTCTCATATAAAAGATGAAGAAATTCAGTCAAATAAAGCTGAAATGACATGTGTATTGTCTTATACTGAATTTATGTACCCTGACTAGAGTTTAATTTCTTGACTCTTAATCCAATACCTTTACATACTATACAATAATGATCTAAACACAGAAGATGAATTTATAACTTTTAAAAAGGAATCTACTCTTCGTTATGTCAGACCATGTTCCATTTATTTAACATACATATATACCTAATTTTATCTTCATCGAAGTCTCATATTACTAATGTGAAAACAAACAAAGCAGTGAACAGAAATAGTCAAGACTACATACACGTATCCATTCACATTCCCTTCCTTTATTGATACATAATGGTGACAGTGAATATAGAGATAAAACTGCATATAGTTAATGCTGTATAGAAATTTCAGAATAATCACCATTTTCTCTTACTAAATTAATGATATATATGCTATTTTAAAGCAGCAACAATAAAGACTTATTTGGAACATTTTTAGCAATGGATGATCATTTAAGTATGTGTTTTTGTGGCTATAAATTTCAATTTCTTCCCTATTGACTATCTTCACAAGAGAGAATGTATGTAAAATATAAAGCATCAATTAGATTGCAATTTGTTACATGCAGTTTTGTCCATTTGCCATATACTGTTATTAATACACGTGACTCAATGTTTTTAAAAATCACCTTTTGTTAATTTGTGTTATGGTTTATGTCTGGTTGTCCTCCCAAAGCCT
Organism: Myocastor coypus; assembly: GCA_004027025.1. NCBI lineage: Eukaryota > Metazoa > Chordata > Mammalia > Rodentia > Myocastoridae > Myocastor > Myocastor coypus. The sequence goes on from PVJA010041704.1 coordinate 12,554, forward strand.
CATGGAATCATGAGGTGGAGACTTCTATAGATTGAGACTTGACTCATGAGTCTTTGGGATTATGTGTTTAGTACTGATGAGATTATGGTCTGAGTACTGCTGCGGATTATAGTTGTGGCCTGAGGCAGATAGGATAAGGCAGAGAGTCTGATATAATTTAAAGAGAGACAGAGAGACAGACTCATGTTGTTGCTCTCTGCTACCCTGGTTGGTAGTTTGCCTCTGTTGTGATTGTTGCTGTTCCACCTCCATGACTTGCTGCTCTCTGCCCTGTTCCACTCAGCTTTGGGCTAGCCGAATATGGACTGAAGCCGACAGTAACTGTGAGCTAACAAACCTTTCCTTCCTTCATTGTCATTGTCAGGTGTTTATCTCAGAAACAAGTAAAAAGTAACTAAGACAATTTGTTTACTTAATTTGTTAATTTGTTTACTTTTCTCTTGGATTGTGGAATTAAAGTGGTGACTGCTTACATATTGCTTTGATATTCTCAAGAATATGGCACATTTTTCTCTTTAGATGATATGAATAATATATTTATTTTTATTTTTTTTTTTGCACACAAAGTTAGTTTATTAATGACTACATTTGGAAGTCAGCTGTCTGGTCCAGTACTGAAAATAGCAAGCTGTCTAATACAAAAGCAGAGGGGAATGCCACAGTATACAGAAGTACAGCTCACCTGCAGCTCTCACACAATTATGCAGTAAAGGCTATTTTTACCTAATCAAGGCACCCTACTTGTTCTAAAATATAGGCGGTGCTATCCCACTGAAGAAGCAAATGAAGAAGTTGCATTTTTCCATCTGATTTAAAGTCAAGAGAAACCATTAAGGTTCTTCCCAATATAAACTGTTTTGACACAGTGTATGTATCACTTAGCAGTTCCAATGCTAACAAACAGTTAACAGTTTATCTAAAACCAAAAAAAAAGTTAGGGTGAGAGGCTAGATAACCTTTCAGTTGAGACCAGATTTCCCCTTAAGTAGACAGGCACCAATGCTGAAAGGCTTAGAAGGCAAAACACTTCTAAAAGACATAAAACTGCTAAACTGTCTTACACTCACCTTTTGTTTTTTCAATTCCTACCAACTTAACCATGTAAAGCTACAATTAAAACTTTCCCAAAACCATACTGGTTGAAAAGTCTAAAACCCTTTCCTGCTTTGGTGCGTGGTTAAAATATGTCATTATTTTAACACCTTGAGAGGTTTTATATCAAAGCTCTTAATTCACAGGCAAAAACTCAAAACCTTAAAAAGGTTTTTTAAATAGGAGAAAGATTTTAACAAATACTACTGAATAAAAATATGTAGTCTTGGGCCTGGTGGGATGGCTCAGTGGTCTAAAGCGCCTGCTTCGGGAAGCTTGGGCGGCTTCAGGGACCGCAGTTCGATCCCCGGCACCACATGCTGTGCCAGCCCTGCCCTCGGGGCGGGCTGAGCCGGCCATAAAACATGAGTGAATAAACAAACAAAGGTTCTGAAACAAGAAAAAAAATAAAATTAAAAAAATATGTAGTCTTTACAATGGGTAATATATCCTCTATGAAAACAAACAGTTTATATAAAATAAAGACCAGATTCTTTTAACCAGATCTTGGACAGCTGAACCAAAAATCATAATTTGTGGTTCACTTCAGAATCTCAAGCTTCATCTTTCTTTTTCTAATCAGTCCACTACAAATTTGTCTTAGATGCAGGCAAACAAAAAAAACTTCACACCTTTACTCTAGCAGCTGCTGTCCATTAACTGGAACTCAATATCCCATGTCCAAGAAACATGTGCAAATGAAATGCTTTCTTCACCCTCATTATCAAGAACCCCTGAAGTCTTATTTTCCTTTTGGATATGAGTTCAGGAACAGTTCAATATACCTATGGTGCACGTGGGACCGGTCTTTGAGCATCGCCGCCACAGCATCCTCATGGCGGTCAAAGTGCACGTCGGCCTCATCCGTGGCCTTCCCGTTAGAGCTGTACTCAATGGTGATCCGCACAGGCTTCAGTGGCACAAAAAAAAATTTATGATGTCCTGTGCATTGGCGTGGAAAGGCAGGCCTCTCATGTGTACAACATGTGAGAAAGGAATGGTTCCAAAATCAGCAGTCTCTGGAAATTTCTCCAGCACCTCCTTTGGCAACTCTATCTCCTTCTCACTTTCAAAAGCTGTCACAGGTCCAATATCCTCATTTGCTTCATGTCCTTCAAAGACAGCATCAGGCTCAGTCATATACTTGACAGTAGGACAAGATACCATTTTTTTTCCCCTTATGAGAGCTAACATGTGTTCGAATTTCAGTCCTTCTGCTTGGAAATATCTCTATGTACCGGTTCCCAATCTCCTCCCTGTGTTTCATCAGGGCCTGGCTGGTCATCTCTGGCTCTTCAAACTGCACATAGGCTTCCCCCGTTCTCCTTCTGCTCCTGTAGTCCATCACAAAAGTGATGTCCACTATATTCAGTCCTGCAAAAAAGTCTACAATGTCCTTCTCATTGCAGCTATATGGAAGTCCCCTCAGCCAAACCACACCATCATTTGCTGGCAGGGAGGCTTTGACATGCAGGCTCTTCATTAATGCATCCACATCTTCATTGTTTATCACATATACGTCCACATACCGCTGGCCCATGTACATGCGGTGCTTCTCCAGGGCCCTTTGCACATCCTGCTCTGACTCCATCTCAATCAGGGCATCACCCCGACGCTTCCCATCTCTATTTAAGAGAAAATGCACTCCATTTTCACTGTTGCGGATTCTGCAGTCTGAGAAAAAGTTAAGTACATCTTCTACAGTACAAGACCAGGGAAGCCCTTGAGCATGAATGAGGTACACATTATCTGCTTCCTCTTTTAACTTAGAGGGGGTCAGTTCATATTCCTGAAGAGGAGGAAGGTCTTCCAGATAGGTGGTTTTAGATTCCTGGCTATAGCCCCGCGCCGGCCCCGCGCCGGCCGCCAGCCACTGCGGTAGCAGTGGGGCGCGCAGGGCCGGGTAACAGGCAACCGCGGCGGGCACGGGTCCCGCCAGCCTCCCGACGCGCGCAGACACGGGGTGCAGGCCGCGCGTCTGCGCCGCGGCTCCCAGAAGCAGCAGCAGGCGGTGGCGGCCCGACACGCCAAGGAGGAAAGGGTCGATGGCCGAGGCCACGGGCAGGCAGGCGGCGCCTGTGCGCCAGTAGCTGCTGCAATTGCAGCCACAGCCCCGGAGCAGCACCCCGAGGACCGAGCGAGACCCGGCCATGAACTCCGACCGCGACGGCGATGGCGACGGCGAAGGCGGCGGCCTGAATAATATATTTAAAGCTAATTTTGGTACCTCAAATTTTGAAAAGCTGACTATACACTAAACACAAAATTTACATTTTTATGCAGACAAGAGAATCCGTGTGAAACATAAATATTTAGAAATATTTGGAACATGTATATATCCAAATGTATATATGTAAATTGTGCTGATAACTTGTCAATCTTAGAACATAGATGATTTAAACCTAACAGACTTCACTGTAGTCATGTTAATTTTTATAGAGAAGGATATTCTCTTCTTAGTTTATTAGTCTTCTTTGATTGCTTCTAGCATAAATGTTCCTCAAGGAAAATAACACTGATGACCAGACAACAGCACTTTATAAGTGTATCTGGCATGAATCAGTGTGCTTCAATCCAAAGGGCTATTTTAGCCTCATTTCAATCCTGATTGCATTTTATTCTGCCTGGGCAACGTTCACAATATAATGTTCATTAGAATGTATTTTAAGCTTCCCGGTGTTGACTGGCCATTATTGTACCCTGCTCTGTCAGCAGTAAATCAGGTGGAAGATGCTTAGAGCTGGAGATCCAGGCTTCAAAATTTGCCTCGTTTTGTTTTCGTTTTTGTTTTTGTTTTCCTCTTTTATCATGAACCAAAGAAAAGTTTGCCAAACTAACTCTGGAAACTAAGCACAGTAAACTGAAGACTCTCATGTCCTTTTAATTTTCTTTTTTATTATTATTTTTGATAAGAAATAACATTATGTGCCAGGCGTGGTGGCTCACGCCTGTAATCCCAGCACTCGGGAGGCTGAGGCAGGAGGATTGGTGCCAGTTCAAGACCAGCCTGGGCTACAAAAGTGAGCACAAGGCCAGCCTCAACTGCATAGCGAAACCCTGTCTCAAAAAGGCAAAAAAAAGAAATAACACTAGGACATTTTCAAAACACGTTAGTAGTACATTCCTAATAATTGATGCAATGCATATTGTTGTCCTTGTAGTAGTTGTACAGAGCACAGGACGTAGACATAATAATTTTTCTAATCATTGTTGATATAAAAAATTTCTTCTGATTGAACTAAGAGAAAGTAGTTGTATACACAGTCCACATTTCATAATCATAATGGATTATTGGCAGAACTGACAAGGTTGGAAGCTGTTGATTTAAGCCTTTTACAGCTCAGCATACTAATCTAGCTTTACTTTTTATGCCTCGCGGTTAAACTTTTCTGCTGGGTGTTTAAGGGTAAGTTAGAGCAATACCTGTACAACCAAATATGTAACTTTTGTATCTCCCAAGGGCAGGTGAATCCCCTCAGGATTAACTGTGAAACCATCTACATTGTTTTGTAGACCTGTCGTCAAATAAATTTAAAGATATCTGCCCAGTTTCTCTAGTACTATCTAGTATGGTGTATCCACAAAATATAGATTGATATGTCCAGATATCTCCTTACTTAAATGTCTTAACTTTGCACAATTTCCTCTAATACTTACAGTAGTTTATGAAAATGCTAAAGGGTTTAATAGTCTGATGATCTTATAACCACCTGCACTTTTGTGTCCCTACTATGAGAGCTCATTTAATTCACTTGAATTTGGAACTCACATACTTGCTGCCTTCACATTAGCACTGCTGAGCTCTAATGGAAGGAGCCACTTATGATGAATTTGCTAATAAAAATAATGCAAGTTAAATCAAGTTTGACATCAAAATTTGGCTTCCTATATGTGTACCCTTTTCTTTAGCTTGCTTTTCAGGACTTGTATATAGCACTTTCCACACAAAGTGTTTAAAATTATAGCATTCTGAATCAAATGGACTTGTGTTTGAATCTCAACTCCCCAGTTATAAGCATATAGCCTAAGGCAGTACCTTGTGTGTGTGTGTGTGTGTGTGTGTGTGTGTGTGTGTGTGTGTGTGT
>PVJA010041705.1:0-17730 GCA_004027025.1 Myocastor coypus
GAGGGGAGGGGAAAGGAGAGGGGAAGAGAGGAGAGATTGATCTAAATTCATTTAAGAACTTTTCTAACCCTAAATTCTCTCATTTGGGTTTTTTATTGGTTGCTTTTGGTTTTATTTTATTTTGAGACAGAATCTTGCTGTGTAGCCCAGGCTGGCCTCAAACTCAGCAATCTTCCTGCCTCAGCCTCCCAAGTTCTGGAATTACAGGCATGCACCACCGTAGGTGGCTGTTTTCCTCATTTCTAAGTCATATAGGGCCAGTGAGATGGCTCAGCAGTCTAAAGTGCCTTTAGGCAACCACAGGGACTGTGGTTCGATCCCAGGCATCACATGCTGCACCAGCCCCCACCCCCAGGCTCAGCCATAACACAAATAATAAATAAATAAAGTTTAAATAAATGTAAATGATGTATAACTATACCTATTGCATGAAAGGACCTGAAGACCTGGCATGCCGTGAAGATGTGAAGAGCATCTCAGCGCCTCAGCAGACAGCACTCTTCAGTGCAGTAGTGGAGGGTCCATGGGCCGGCTCATTCAGCTCTCATCTCATTCCCCTTTGGGGATGATTTCCTGTGTTGCACTGAAAATGAGATGTACATTTCCCAGACCCCCTTGCTCTTAGGTTGCCGATTAGGTTCCAGCAGTTAAAGATGATCACATGACATAAGGCGCGTGGAAGGCCGTCGAGGCCATGTTCTTGCAGCTTCCTCTGGAAGGCCAAGTCACAGAGCAGCGGCAATGTGCAGACAGCCCTTGTGTGGTCTGCAGACCATAGTCCTGGTCTGCCCGTGAGATTAATCAGTGTGGTAACCCTGATTTCTGCTCAGACCCTTGGTAAGCATCCAATGCCTGTATTAAGTCCTTTCTGCTTAAAATACCTAGAGCTATAGTTTTCTTTTCTAACAAATCCTGGGTGAAGGTTTGCTTGTTTGTTTGTTTGTTTGTTTTGGCTAGTTCTGGTTGCCTTAAGTGCAGGTGTGGTGTGGCTTGTGGAGCTGGGGATTAAATTGCTGTCCCCTGCACCTGGCTGCGTTTGCCCAAGTGGCACTTTAAACAGCTGAACTGTTGGGCAAGCCCCCTCCTGGATGATTCTGAAACATAAGTTTCAACAAAAGAAATGCACACGTACATGTCTGTGAAAAATTTATTGCACACTGCTGCCTCAAATTTAAATTATTTTAAGATTTAAATTATGAGTTAGTCAGTCCGATGTTCTCCTGCTGATGCCACTGTTGTCAGCAGCTGTCAGCATAGCATGAGCTGTCCGGGATCCTGAACAGTGACCTCGGACTGCTGTGTAGGTAAGTGTTCCGAGCATGTGTTTGTAGTGATCAAAAACTATCCTTAGTTTATACTTTATTCGGTTGGGAGGGAAATATTCCTTGAAATACCCATTCTTTTTTTCCTTTCATTATAATTTTTGTTGTTATTATTGTTGTTTTTGTTTTTGAGGCAAAGTCTTGCTATGTAGTTCGGCTGGTCTTGAGCTCACTGTGTAGCCCAGGCTTGCTTCGAGCTCATGGCGATCTTCTTGGCTCAGCCTCCTAGGTGCTGCGATTATCACTGTTGTCCACCACACCTGTGCCTTTCTTAGTGTGAATAACTCCAGTTCTTAGCCAGGGACAATGCTACCCATCACAACATATTCCATTCTTCCTCAAAGCTAACCTTAGCCAGCTAGATGTAAAAAATAAAAATACGGAACTGTTATAAAGCACCTTTCCAAGACTGGTGCAGACCTTTCCCCCTTTTTCCTTTCCGTGGGCTAAACTATGGTCACGATGATAGGAGCACTGGCTGCTATTTTGTGTCATGAGGTAGACGAGGACTCCTGGCAGAGTAGAGAACAAGCTCATTGACTGCAGTTGCCACACTCGGCTGGGTTCCATGGGCTTCTTCTACACAAGGAAAAAATCAGCCTCCAAATTTTGAAAGCCTCTGTTACTTGGCTGATGCTTCTGTTACTGTCTGCGGTCCGAATTATCCCTAAGGAGAGCAGGAGAAAGCCCCAGATCTCCCTTTGCATTAGGCACAAGCAGTTTTGAGTTGTGAAGCGGTGCCTCTTCTAAAGCTGCCTACCTGCTCCCACGGAGCAGGGCTGGCTGTCAGAAATGCTCTCTGGGTAGAGAGTTCAACACGCCTAAGTAATCTCAATGAAGCCAGGTCACTGTGTGCAGGAAAACAGTTGTAGGCCAACCAAGTAACTTTGATTTACCCATGCACTTTCAGAATCAAACACAGGAGCCAGCCTGAGCTGAGGTGTCCATTAGGACTGGAGCTGTCCCTCTGCAGGGCTGAGCCTTTGCCTTAAGGTACCCTTCTCGAGTCGTCAGGTGACCTCGGCTTCCCCGACAGCATAGCCAGTGGTACAATGTGCCTTGCAGCGCTCTGTTCTGGAGCCCGTAGACCAGAGGGTTAAAACACTGGGCGAATGCAAAGACAGCAAAAAGGACCAGGTTTAGAGCAAAGAAAAATATGCCACACTTCTTTCCCAAAGCTATGAATGTCAGCGTTGGCACTACATGTAGACTTATCTGTAAGAGATGGATAAGGACCGTTTTCTTGGCCTTGGTGTTTGACTTATTGAAATGGCCAGCCCGTTTCCCTTCTTGATAGATCAGAAAGTAACTTACAAGGATAACGGACAAAGGGATGAAAAGGAAAAGCATGCCGGCGACCCTGGCAGGTACGCCGTTCAGGATCACAGGGCAAAGAGGTACAGATTTTAAAACAGCAACCGGGGTGGGGCTAATGCCCTCTATGAGGAATAAGCAAATGTTCTTGAATATAATGACCGCCCAGACCCCAGCCAGAACTCTGTACTTGACCGAATCTACTAAGCACAGAGATCTCAGCGGCCAGCAAATCACCAGGTAGGTGTTGAGAGCCATCAGGGCTAGCGTGAAGAGAATCCCTTCGCCAACACTGAGCTGCACCCCGAACACCAGCCAGCACATCAGCAGGGGGCTGCGGGCCTGCAGGGCCCGCATTCCTTGGAAGACGACCCCCAGTGCGCAGTAGGAGGAGATGCAGAGCAGGTGATGGCAGAAGAGGATGGATCGGACCTCTTGACGCAGCTGCACATTCTGGGACACTGCGGTGACCATGAGGACGGTGATGGACACGGCCAAGGAGGAAGTGACCGCATACACAGAGGCCTTCACGGTCGCTTCCAGCCTCAACCAGTCCGAAATGTTGCAGGCCTCAGAAGAGAGGTTCATGGCCTTCAGGGTGGGTCAGCTTCTGCAGGAGAAAAGAACAAGAATGAAGTAGGTGAAGCCTCTTGTATAGTTTTCCAGCACTCTGACCTGTACACATTCTCCAGAAATAGAAGGCATATTCTTTGGGTGAGATGACGACAATTATATTTGAGACAGGGTCTCACTCTGCAGTTCAAACTGGCGTTGAACTCATTTTGTGGCCTGGGCTGGCCTTGAACCAGCAGTGATGCTCCTGCCTCAGCTTCCCCAGTGCCAGGATTACAAGTGTGTATCTCCACATCTGGTTGACAATTTCAGATAATACTGGCAAGGATGAAAGACTGTAGAGGCATCATCTATTGTTTCCTTCTCAGAGGAAAGCAGGAGCGAATCACACACAAGGACGGTACGAACACCAGTACTTGGTAGGCCACAATGTGCTCAAATGCAGGTCAAGCTTCTAATGCTCATGCGTATTATTCTCTCTTTGACTGTGAGAGCTCCTTCAATTAGAAGCATAATCTGGGTGTGATGGTGCATGCCTGGAATCCCAGCACTTGGGAGGCTGAGGCAGGAGGATCAGTGCGAGTTTGAGACCAGCCTGGGCTACAAAAGTGAGCTCAAGACCAGCCTGAACTGCATAACAAGACCCTGTCTCAAAAAGACAAAAAAGAAGCATAAAGCAGAGCACTATAAATCAATTGAATAACACCAACACCTGTTAACAGCACATGCCAAAAGAAGGGAAAAACAGGGTAGGAACTGCGAGGAAAGAGGAAAAATCACAACTCAGAGCCTTGAACTCACTTAGGTCTATTAGACACAGAGGGAAATGAACAGTTATGACAGCAAGCTCAGGTCACCTTTACTGTGTGCTTTCCAAGGGTCAAAATCTGCTCTCAGAGCCTATTTCTCCCTGCTCCAGCTCATCTTTTTTCTCACCAAGTAGTTTTGTTTCCCACTTTTCACAGATGAAAAAACTAGGACTTCGAAAGTCTAAGCACTGTAAGTTGGGTCTCCGATATCCCCCAAAGACCCGTGTTAAAACTTGGTCCCAAGGGTGGTGCTACTGGGAATTGATGGATCCTTTTAAGGGGTGGGGCCTGGCAGGAGGTCTTGGGTCACTGCGGGTTTGGCCTGAAGGGGACTGCGGGAGCTTCATCTTCTTCTCACTCTCTTCTGTTCCCTAGCCAAGAGGTAAGTGTTCTGCTTTACCATGGTCTTGGTCCATGATGCGCACCCTCACTGCAGTCCCAAAAGCAAATGGATTGACCCTCTAAAACTGCAGGCCAAAGTAAACTTTGTCTAAGTTGATTACCTCGGGCATGTGTTGTACTAGTAGGAAGCTGGCTTACACACTGAGCTGCTTGCTGAAGGCCATGTGGTCACTGCACGGTGGAGCCCCAGTTGGGACAGGGGAGTCCCGTTCCAGAACCTAAACCCTCAACCACTGTGAGGAAGCTCACATCATATGCAAGGCTAGAGGAATGGGCTCTCTTGCTCTCCTTTGCCAGCGTCATCTGGCCGGCCAACTGTCATGCACTGGCCAGATATTGTGTCTGTTGACAGAAGCCAGTAGCCCGCATAGCCAGGAAAGTGCTGGGGTCTTGGGACTGCCGAGGGAATGTGGCTGCTGCAGTGCTGGGCACACACAGCAGCCTTGTGAGCGCCATGCTGCGACAGTGTGGGAACTCGCAAGTCCCAGTGTCACTGTTGTTGCCATGAAACCTGCAGTACAGATGCCAGCCGTCGCCTGCCCCTCCTCTGCTCCTTCCAGGGCCCATGATATCTCACGCTTTCCTGGACTCTGCCTCGTAGAAGATCAGTGGAGTCTCTGTAGAGGCAGCCGAACGTGTCTCTTGAAATCTGACCCAAGGCACCAAAGAACAGGATCCAAGAGTATTGCCTTGCTGCCAGCTGCCAGCTGCCATGTAGACAAGTAGGAGACAGAGTGGGGAGAGAAGCAGCGAGAAAGGAGGGCGTGATGAGAACCCTGGGCTGCAAACGCTCACGCAAGACCAAGAGAACAAGTGCCTCTCAGCACCTGATTTTCTGACTACGCCAAGGAGCCCTGGATTCTCTGTCCTTGGATTCTAAAAATGTAACACACGCCCTTACTAGCTGAGCTAACTTGAATGGGGCTCTCTTCTATCCATTTGCCTCCGACTTCAGAGTTCCTAAAATGGGCCTTGAAGGGACGCCGTGCATAATTGATTTCCTAAAGGGCATGGCACAAAGACATGCTGCTCTTCTGACTTGCTGAATATCTAAATGCCTGAGCTCTTTCTGAAATCCCTGCCTGAAGACACAGTTCCTATTTCCTGCGTTGCCATCCTTTGTGGAAATTCTGCCCTGTTCCGATGGGCTTTTGGTGCCACCGTCATGCTTCTGAACTCCAAGCATTTATTTTCTCTGCCCCCTGATTTTACAAAGAGGAACAGAAACTGGAATGGCGATTGTCAACATTATCGATCATCCATCTTTCTTTTTTTTATTTAATATTTTTATTGTATAAATTTAACAATGGCTATATTACATATTTTCATCATCAGATCAGTTTAGATTACTACATATAGGTATATAAGATTGATCAAACAATTAAACATTCACACATTCAATCAACATTACTTTTTTTTTCTTTCCCCCTTTCTTATTTTAAAAGTTGACACATTGCATATTGTCCACACAATAGCTTTACAGAGCACAGTGTGTGGGCATGACCCACCTCCCTATTGATGTTGCTAAGAAGAAAAAAAAGAAAAGGAAAGGAAAGAAAAAAAAAAGAAGAAAGGAAAAGAAAATTCTTCTCTTTGGACTAAGAGGAAGCAGATGCATACACAGTCAAATATTCTGCAATTGCAGTGGGCCACCAGTGAAGCTTGTAATATTGGAGGCTATTGATCTAAGCCTCCTAAAGCTCATCTCACCAATCGATCATCCATCTTTCTGAAGACACCAAGGCCTTGAACTCTGAACTGTGACTCCGACCACACCAAGGAGCCCTGGATTTTCCGTCCTTGGATTCTAAAAGTCTTGATCAAAATCTTGTATAAGAACTTTTTGAAGATTAAACAGAAGTGAGCCGGGCGTGGTGGCTCACACCTGTAATCCCAGCACTTGGGAGGCTGAGGAAGGAGGATCGTTGTGAGTTCGAGACCAGCCTGGGCTACAAAAGTGAGCTCAAGGCCAGCCTGAACTGCATAGCGAGACCCTGTCTCAAAAATTTAAAAAAAAATAAAATAAAATAAAATAAATAAAAAAAGATTAAACAGAAGCATGTTGTTAATGGTGTATGTTTGACAAGTTCCTCATAGACAGGGCTTTGGGGAGGTCGATTGTGTCCGTCTGAATGAGAAACACCAAAGTAAACTGGCTCAGCATAGTTCTGGGTGTGGAGGGGCCAAACTAGGGGCACTTAGTGCCAGAATGGGGTGAAAAGAGGAACAAGGAAAGCTTGATTCTGTGTCCTTTGAAGGAGCTTTAGTCTTTGCTTTCCCCTCGGACACTGTCTCCTGGCATCCAGTGTAGATTCCTCTCCTGGCTCTGACCCTTCTGCGTCCACTGCAGGCCACTGGTCTCCTGATGTGGACTCGGGGCTCCACACAGAGCTCCAGACCTTTGACTGAATCCTTCAGATCCCCAGAGCACAGACTGCCCTTCTGTACTCTTCCACCCCTGACTCTGTGGGTGGCTGCTGTAAGCCGATCTTGGGCTATGTATTTGTACACCTTTAATTCTACCTGTTTCTCTAGGAAGCACTGACTGGTGCAGGAACTGACCAGATCACGGGTGTGGGATACCAGGTTATAGTGCCCCGCCTCTGTTTTGCAAGTAGCCAATCTTAGACTGTCATTTGGTTCTCCTTGTTGTTGATTGGCTACTGCCCTGTAACCCATCTCTGCAGCCACTCGAGCCTTCCCTCACCACAGCAGGTTGCTGTACCACATGTGAGAGCATTTTTGGTTTTGTTCTTAAATCCCTAAGATCTCTAAGATGCTGCTAAAATGACCTACAACTTCTAAGGCTTTATTAATACTGTAAAATTATATAGCAATGGGAAACATAGCATATTTAGGCTTCAAACTATACACAATAGGCATCTACAGGCTTTTTGCTGACCTTCATTGAAATTTGTGGGTTTTCACAGCTCATGGGTGCTCTAGGAATGTAACCTCCACGATCCACTGTGGTTCCCTGATGGGTTTACAGCTGGACATGAGGTCAGGAGGCAGACTCTGATAGGAGGAGGTAGGCCGCTGCGGGTGAATCTCCTTCCCACGCCCTTCGTCCCTTCTTCCTTCCTGCAGCCATACCATGGACTGTTGCCCCTTTGGCATGCCGCACGGCCTAGGGCCAGCTGGCCATGGACTGAAACTTCCACAAACTATGCCCCACAATAAACCAGTCCTCCTCTAACATGTAGGAGTTGGGTATTCTTCTCCTCCAGGAGAGAAGGCACCAAGACAGGTGCACATCTGCTCCTGTCGAATTCTTCCCATTCATTTCCCGAGCACATGCCATAACTGCCCCTAGGGCACCACCATAGAAACTGAGGGCCAAAGAGGAGCCTGTGTGAAAACCCAATGAGTTGGAGCAAACTCTCTAGCTCCCCGGACCGAGGAACTCCCGAGAACCGGGCCCTACTCCTAGGTCTGCCACTAACAGACCGCGGTTTTGCTGCTGAGGTCACTTCGTAGGCTCCACATCCCTTCTCCCTGAATCTACCCAAGGTGTTCTCACTCACGCATCCCCAAGAGCCAACTCAACGAGGGCCCAGAATACCTCGGGGTTTGCCTTGGCTCCCCAGTCCCACCCAGAGAGAAGCTGCTGCGCCATTCCCCTGGGCCTGAGCCTGGTCTCACGCAGCTGCGTGGAGCCCCAGCTCTCTCACACAGAGCCACCTGGTCCTGCCACACCTCCTCCCAGGCCCAACACCCAGATGCTGGGCCCAGATCTAGGATGGTGGCTGGGTGAAGTCCTCAGTGCTGAAGGCCCACTCCCACCTGGGGCGCCAGGGCTGCCCATCAGCACAACTGCCAGGCGTGCCCTGCCAGGGGCCACAGACCCCATCACTCAGTCTGTCCTTCATTGTTCATTCTGCCCAGAGCCCCATACATCCTCTCTCTGCAGCACACCTGCCAGATCCCTCGCTGTTGCTCCATGCGGCTTCCCTGCACCTGCTCAGACACACACACACACACACACACACACACACACACACACACACACACACAGAGAGCCCGGCTGCATTCCACACCTAAAATCCTACATACAGTGTGAAGTGGCAAAGTGTAAAAGCTGCTTTTCTTTTCTGCTGAATTCGTGCAGCTAACTCTAGGTACAACGTATCGTAAAGGCTGGCCTGTCTTTATGATCAGGCTGTCCCTGGATCCCCTGTCTCTGGATCTGAAATGGTGTCAGGGAGCTGACACCATTGGAGGCCAAGCAGGGGCTTGTTCCTTTAGTTCTCTAATAAACACATTCATTAGCATGACACATGGTCTCCTTGTTGTTAACCTCTCTTGAGCTCTTGAAACAGTGCATAACCTTACACTGCGAGGTCATAAAGGGTCACAGTCTCTAATGTATACAGAAAGCAGTGTGGAATGTCACTTATTTAATAATCACTCAAAGCACCATTGTTAGCTTTCCGGACTAAATGAGTAAAACAACTAGGTGTGCTACGGGAGGGTTGTACAGAAAAAAAAAAAAGAAAAAAAAGAATCGGAATGGTCCTGTGTAGTCAGAGAAGGCTTCCTGGAAGGAAGGAAAGAAGAAAGGAAGGAAGGAAGGAAGGAAGGAAGGAAGGAAGGAAGGAAGGAAGGAAGGAAGGAAGGAAGGCTTGAATCAGGCCTCTGAGGATGAAAAGCAGGGCAGTGTGTAGATGGGTTTTTTGGAATGGGCTTGTGTGGGGCATGAAGGTACAAGTCTAGGCGGGCTTCATGCCCCCAAGAGTAAGGCACAGCCAACCTTGGGAATTAAAATTAGGAACACAGATGGCAGAGGTTCCAAGCAAGCTGAAATGTCTCCTGAGTAGGGTGGCACTTAGCAGGAGCCTGTCTACACATCAGGCTGGCCAGGGAAGGCGGAGTGGCACGGAGAAAATGTCCCTGCCAGAACAAGTGGCTGAGAACACATCCCTGAACTTGGGAGCTCTCCAGGAGGGCTGGAAATCTCCAAAATCAATAAGGGCAGTGTTTCTTTCTTTATTTACGAGACTTCAGAAAGTTTAGTCATCTTTGTAGGCTCACAGTTCAGGGAGAGCCTCCCAAGCCTGGACTCCCATGCTCCTTCTCACTGGTACAGCCACACACCAAGAGCTTGCAGCAACCGAGCTCTCTCTGGAGCCCCATTTCTGCACATAGCTCCACTTCCTGGAGTCCTCAGGGCCTTCCTCTTCTGCAGTGGTACAGCGGGGAGCATCTGCTTCCTCCTAGCCCAAAGTATTAGTCTGGCTTTAGCTTTGAAATAAGACACTGGAGTCAACAGACTTTAGTGCAAAATTGCACAGTATCTACAAGGACCCTGACAAAATCTACACTGGCCCCGCTACACTAAGCAAAACTCTTGTCAGAGGCAGGTGAAACACATGAAGGTCACCCCCTAAGAGACTTTCTCAGGGCAAAGCCCTGAGAACCATGTGCTTCCTAGGGAAGAGATACAATATACACACAGATATGACCAGGCCTTAAATCAGATTGTAGGAGGCTGGACTGCTACCACTGGTAACCGTCTAGCAAGCCCAACAAGAGCCCTGGACAACTGGCTCCTGCCTAGTTATTTCTGTCACTGTTAAGGTACCGTTCCTAACACCCACAACTCTGAGGAGGAGAGGCTTATTTTGACTCACAGTTTGTAGAGACTGCAACCCATAGTCAACTGGCTCCAAGGTAGGGTGGCATGGAAGAGGGGTGTGGTAAAGGAGAACATCCCATGGCATGGTAGCAGGAAGCTGAGGAGGAAACCAAGGGAGGTGGGGAGATAGATCCTCCGGGCCACGCCCCCAGCGACCGCCTCCAACACCGCACTTAGCCATAAACTCCTCCATGGGCTGACCTGCTGGAGAGCATCATGCGCTCAGATCCAGCCCCCTCCCCAAACTCCCTACAAGGGGCTCACAGGGGACCTCTAGACAGAAACCACAACAGTTCCAAATGGCTAGGAATTGATTGATAACTGTTTTCCTGATTTTTTTTTTTTTTTTTTGTACAAAATCCTGTGTTAGAACCAATGAGAAAAAAATGCCAAATCTGCCCCCTTTCCAAGTGGCACCTGCAGGCCAGAGGCCTCCAGCCAGGACACACCCAGGCCTGCCCTTCTTTCCCACCCTAAAGCCCTCTGCCTGCCTGCTTCTGAGTCTCTGCCAAACACACTCTGAATAAATAGCCTTTGTCCACTCTCCCTTGGCTGCTCTTTGTTTGGTTCTGTGTTGGCATGAAAAGACAGGGCCAGCAGCTCCCCAACAAGACATGTGCTCTGGGTCACATCTCCAGGAGGAGAGGGAACTGGAGGAGTGCCCTGTCCTCAGCTTGTGGCCTCTGGGGAGTCGGGCAGAAGGACAGACTACTTTCATGGGGGCCACACCCCTCTGGGCCAGCGAGCCTGGAGGATTTCTGCCTCTCTCACCTCTGAGGTCCACAGGCAAATATTCATGAACAGGTACCTCACTTCACATGAGAGCTCAGGAGCCAGGCCCATACATCTCAAAAAAAAAAAAAAAAAATTAACAAGTAATTAAGGTACAATAGCCCATAAAGGAGCCCTGAGCTAATCTGACTGGTGTCCTTGTGAAGAAATTAGGCACCCAGAGAGACAACAGGGGCCACACACACAGAGAAACAGCCACATGAAGAGACAGCAAGAAGAGGGAGGCCATGGGCCAGCCAAGGAGGGACACTTCGAGGAAAGCCACTCTGGACGCATCGGAAGGGTGCATGTTTGGTCCCAGCCAACCTGCTGTCTTCTGTTACAGCACCCCAAGCACAGGAGCCCACCTGGTGACTGCGCACAGGTCCCCACTGGTCAGTGACACTCGCTTCAGAGCCCACTCACCGGAACTTCAGAAGAGAACAGATCTCTGATTTCTGAGAAGCAGACTGCTTTTCCCCCTTTGGGTTTTTAAGGCCAGCAAGTGGTGTCTGTGCCGTGGTCAGGGCAGTGTCTGACATCCCCAGTGGGAAGAAGCATGAGTGAAGAAGGAAGTCCAGAATGCTCTGTGTGCTTGGCTGTTGCCAGCCAAAGGCCAACGAAGAGAAGCAGAAACTTCTAGAATGTTCTTAAGCCCTGATAATCAGATTTTCCTTTCTCCCGCAGCACACATGCCCCCTTCTCCTTAAATGAGTCTCTGCTTCTGATCTGTGGACTTCTTCTATCTTTTTTAAAAAACTTTTTTTTCTTGTTTCAGAACTTTTGTTTGTTTGTTTATTTATTTATTTTTATGGCCTGCTCAGCCTGCCCTGAGGGCAGGGCTGGCACAGCATGTGGTGCCGGGGATTGAACCATGGTCCCTGCAGCTGCCTAAGCTTTCTTAAGCAGGCACTTTAGACCACTGAGCCATCCTGCCAGGCCCCTCTTCTATCTTTTAAAAATCATCCCAGTCTAGGACGCTTTGGTGATCTCCCCGGTTGCCCTCTTCCAGGAGGGCAGGGAGGAACGGAGGGAGCCTTATTACTAGAAGAGGCCCAGCTGAGCATTGGCTGAGGTTGTTGGGTATCTCAGACAGTTTGCAGAGGTGACGTGGAGAATGGAGAACCACCGAAGTCCCCTCCTAGTTTCTCTGAGTGGTTTTGGAAGACAGAAAAACTACAGGTCTTCCTCACGAGTGACAGCTGACAGCTCACTGTCTGAGTCCCAACCCACCTTCTTATCACATAAAAGGAAGCCCTCCAGCTTCCTTCCCCGTTTCATGCTGACCAAAATTTGACGCGCAAGCATTCCTCTAAGTCCCGTGTCGAGAAGAGGCGTCAGTGTCACGCTACCTCACCCAGAGTGTCTCCTTCCCGAAAATACTTGGGCTTTGAAATCCCTCATGAGTGCATGAACTTCCCTACTGACTGCAGCGAGACTCGGAAACACAAGGCACCTTGAGGACAGGGACTGAGAGAAAGAATTTCCAGGCCTAGAATGCAGATATTCAAGAAGGAAGGATTGGAAAGAAAGTAGCTATAGCAAAGCTTAACAAAGGCTAAGGGGCATAAGCACTTGCCAGGAAAGAGCAAGGTTCTGAGTTCGATCCCCAGTAGGGCAAAAAGAAAACAAACAAACAAACAACGCTTAGCAAAATTCTATTCCAGGTTATAATTTAGATAGTGAAAAATGTATGTGGTTATAAACTTACTACAGCAACAATGACACTCCTGTGAACAAAGAGAATAGGCTAGGACGCCATGCTTCTCTGTCCTTAATACATATTAGTATATATAAATAAAGAGAGGAACCATTTTAGGATTTTAGAAAAATAGCGTGGTGGCGCATGCCTGTAATCCCAGCACTCGGGAGGCTGAGGCAGGAGGATCAGTGCGAGTTCGAGACCAGCCTGGGCTACAAAAGTGAGCTCAAGGCCAGCCTGAACTGCATAGTGAGACCCTGTCTCAAAAAAAAAAAAAAAAAAAAAAAAAAAAAAAAAAAAAAAAAAAAAAAAAAAAAAGAAAGAAAGAAAAATAGTGCTCAATGTTTACTGTAATAGTAAAGGATATAATATCATAAATCTTAATAGTAGCTTAAATAGTAACCAATCTAAATAGTAACTTACCTATGGAACTTTTTTTTCTCATTAAAATAAAATGTTTTTTATTCAAAATATTTACTTATTTTAAATTTAACAATGGTTGTATTACGCATTTTCATCATAGGATCAGTTCAGATTAATAGGTATAGGTATATAAGATTAATCAAACAATTAAACATTATACCTAAGGAACTTAATAGTAACTTAAGTAGTAATTTAAACTCATAGTAGCTGAAACAGTAACTGTTTAAGTTAAGCAGCAATGTACACTACAGTGCACATCTCTGGCTAAAACGAAGCAGTCACTGGCTTCTGCCTGAGTGCCATTCTCCGCATGGCACACACAAGCCAAGGAACGGAAGGGGCAGGTGTTTATGCCAACTATGGGTGAGAATTAAAGTACCTGCAGTGTGGATTTAAGTGCGAGGGTAAATGCAGGGATGAGACAGACCTCTGCATCCTGCATCTTGTAAGTCACCTGGCAGGCAGCAAAGAGGCGACCTTTGTCCTTTCCTCTCTCCCACCGGGTGTCAAAGGTCCATAGTATGTCAGAAAGCCACCAAGAGTGAGCCACGGTGGCTGCTACTGAACACGTGGTTCCGTGCCCACAGTTTCCAAGCTTTCTGAGGACTTTTCCTGTGGCTTATAGGCTTTTCTCTGTGGAGTTCGTGTCCTGACAACTACTTTGAAATACACTGATGGTATTTTAACGTGCATTACTACAAGTCCTGACCTAGCAAATTAATTTGCCTGCACGGGGTCTCAACATCATTAAAGCTTAGAGTACAACATGTAGCAGCCCAGATGAGACATTTTGAGTTTCACTGGCCAGTAACCTCACTCCAAAGTCAGCGGTTTTCTTTCATAGCACAGTGAAGAGAGCTGCCCACCCTGATGCCAAGACAGGCTCTTCCGCCCCAGCAAGCTGCACCTGGCTTTACCCATAAACCAGGTGCTCTGTTGGTGAAAACGGAGAGCCGTGCACTCCAGGAAGCTTTCTCGTGTTCCCGCTCTGATTTAGCATGTGGGAGTGCTGTAAGCTTTCTGTCGGGTTTAATGCTGTTTCCTTAAATTACAGTGGAATTCAATTATAGCTAGTCCTAATGTTTTATAGAGGACCAGAAAGTTTTTTAGGGCCTGCCATATAGCTCAGCAGACTAAAGCATCTGCTTAGGAAGAGCTCAGTGGCCCCGTCAACCCCCAGTGCTGTGCCGGCCCCGCCCCCTGGGCGCGCTGAGATAGCAGTTGAGCCTGGGCATGGTGGCGAGTGCCTGTAATCCCAGCGCTTGGGAGGCTGAAAACAGGAGAACCGCTACAAGTCGGATCTATGCAGTGAGACCCTATGGACCCTGTACCAAATACATGAAGTAAAAATTAAAACATAAAGTTCAGTTACTTTCTTTAGCGTTTATATTTGCCTTTTAGAATTGGCACAGAATCTAGAACCACATTTATAGATTAAATAGTCATTTCAATAGTTATTTTGTGTTTCTTAAAAAGCAACCACTCTATTCATCTTTTTTACGTAACGGACTTGCCATATGGACCCTATGTTACTGTTATTGTTAGTGTTGTTACTCTGCAAACATTATTTCTAACTACAGTTCAAAATTTATAAATGGATTTATAACCTAAGTATTAATGACCAACAGTATTATTAAGTTCAAAAAACCAAATATATTACCATTGAATAACTTCTGAATGAGGAAACAATTTATAATTATAAATTTTTCAGTTCTTGTTTTTTCACTTCGTGCTCCAGTCTGTTTTTCCCTTTCTACCTTGCAGCCTCGCCCCCTCCCTCGCTCGTTCATCCAATCAGCGCATGAGTGCCTCTGCCACGTGTCAGGCCACTGCGCCAAGCACTGAGTATGAAGAGATGGGTGAGGCAGGACCTCTGTCCTCAGAACGCTTCACTGATTTGAGCAGGGGCAGCAGGCGTGGACACTGGGATATGGCACGGGAAATAAAGCTAAAACACAGACCAAAATCACAGTGGGCATTTCTGGTTTTGTTTGTTTGTTTGTTTGTTTGTTTGTTTTGCAGGACTGGGGTTCAAACTCACAACCTTGCACTTGACCAGCAGGCACTTTGTGCCTTGGAGCTATCTCCCCAGCCCTCTTGTTTTGTTTTTTGAGTTGGAGAAAATGTACCGAAACTACCAGTGAGAAGACAAAGGTACCCATGGGGGGGAGCGCAGTCTATGGATGGAGACCAACTGGCAAGCGCTGAGCATTAGGATTACTAGCAACAAAGGAGATGGCAAGCGTCGGGCATGGGCTAGCTCACAGCTTCCACTTGTGTGACCAAATCCCTAAGGAGCCACACGACCCAGGAGCAATGCGCTGCTGTGCCCTAGCCCAAAGGCTTGCAGGTGATTTGCCACGAGATTAGGGCATCCCTTTCTGTAAAATAAGGAGGCCGCCGATGTGATCCTGCAAAAGGAACTCAATGGCCATTCACCACACTCTGTGTGTACAACCCAAGCAGAGGGTCCTGAAACAACAGCTGGCAACAGGGGCTGTTGTTCCCTGAGAAGCTAAGAGAAGCAGAGGCAGAAGCTGCTGAAGCGTCACCAACCCTGAAGAAACAAGGACAACACGGTGCGTGTAAAGTCGAATGCACCTGTGAGTCTGTTCCCCAAGCTGGGAAATATCTACGAGCCTGTAGCAGGAATATTATTATAACCCACTGAATGCCTCCTAGGTACCAGGCACTCTACACAGTGCCTAGAAGTAAGAGGGAAAATGAGGCAGATGTCCTGCCTTTGTGTAGCTCATGGGCTTTCAGGAAAGACAGATGTAGAAGCCAAAGCCTTCAACTTGGAGTTAGGTACTTTACCTTAAGGTGCCGAATACTTAGAGGAGGGAATCTAATCTTCCTAGGGGCGGCAGAGAAAACATCTCATAGGACACTGACTCTTGAGAACCTAAGGATTGGTCCATCCAGCTACCTGGCCCTCCGCCTGCTCATTCGCCACACATGCTCAGTGTCTAAAGCCAGGGCTGCAGACTCGGTGGTGAACAAAGGCAAGGTCCTCACTTGTGAGCTTTGCATCCTGGTGGGGCAGGTGACATTCAGGAGTCACTCCATGGCTTCTGAAGACCATCCAACAGCCACTTTCTCTCCTCGTCCACCACCACCACCACCACACTGTTAGGCCAATGTGCCTTGACCACTCGACCTGAACTATGTCGACCCTTTTAGAGCTGCAGCTCGTCCCACGACACTGAAGTGCCACTGCCATGTGTCACATCGTAGCAGTACCATTCCAGAAAGCCTCACTCAGATAAAACCAAGCTCTGAAAATGCAGAGCTGAGTTACAGAAGCAAAGATGAGAATCCAGATGCCCACCTAGACAGGAGACATCTTACCTCACGGTCCCTCCTGCCAGCACAGCTTCTCTCTTCCAAGAGGACGCACACGGAAGCACAGCAAGCGTCTCTGCAACTGTGAGGAAGAGCTTCCAGGACCCAGCATCTACGCAGCAGAGAACCAAGAGGCTCCTGAACTCTGCTCTTGCCTTGGAGCCTGTGCCTTCAGACCTGAGGGCCGCTGCCCCTGGGCCCACCGCCAGAGTCACCATGCATCAGACTGTGAGCGGCAGGATGGCTGAGACAGTGGGGCGTTCTGTGGCGGCCACTTCCTGAAAGAATATTCAGTTCCTCTGCGCACAGAGGAAGTGAAAACCTGAGGTCAGACTTCCACTGCTGCATCCGGGGGCGCCTCTGCCAGCAGTGCTTGTGCCCGGTGCCCCTTCTGGGCCGTGGACCCACGTAATGATAGGTGAGCATCACAAGGGAGAGGGGCTCCAGAGAAAGCTGAAATGTCTTCCCCACAAAAGTAGGCAGGAAAAATCCAAGCCACTGGAATCCGTGGCGTTAAGCCAAACAGACCAACAAAGTCCTCAGATTACACCTGGAGAAGGGGCTGCAGTTTCATAACTAAGGCAAGGAACAGGCAGGTAGGAGCCCTGCAAGGCATAGCTGGAACTGCTCTGAAAATTCATCCTTCCTGTTTGCCAACAGGTCTGCCTGGAACTGCACGACCTGCTAACTAGATACAAATTATACACCAGCTTGTCTTCACATTTACAGCTTTTATTCTCCGAAGTTGTTCAGCTAACACGTTGGTTGTTACAAACGCAAAATACAGGTAAGCATTAAAGAAAAGAAAATGATCCCGCCCAATAGCACCCCTCGAAGGCGATCACCGTGGGCACAGCGGCACCCGTCCTTCCAGCCCTTCAGCAGGGGAGGATGAGACAAGCAGGAGAGCGAGCCGCTCAGCACCTGTCCATCGGACAGCACCGGGGAACATCCAAAGCACCTCTGGCCCAAGGTCTTGCTCTAGAAACAGTGTTTCTTTTTATTCTCTTTTTTGTTCTTTTTTTTTTTTTTTCTTGTTTCAGAACTTTTAAAGATATTTTTGTTGTTCAAACTTAACAATGGTTATATTACACATTTTCGTTATCAGATCAGTTTAGATTAATACATATAGGTATATAAGATTGATCAAACAATTAAACATTAACCCTTTTAAATCAACATTACATTTTTTTTCTTTTCCCCTTTCTTTTTTTTTGAAAGTTGACACATTGCATATTGTCCTCACAATCGCTCTACAGAGTACAGTATGTGGGCATGACCCACCTCCTTATTGATGTTGCCATGAAAAAAAAAAGAAAAAGACAAAGCTGGGCGTGGTGGTGCATGCCTGTAATCCCAGCACTCGGGAGGCTGAGGCAGGAGGATTGGTGAGAGTTCAAGACCAGCCTGGGCTACAAAACTGAGCTCAAG
>PVJA010041706.1:0-17680 GCA_004027025.1 Myocastor coypus
AAGTAGTAACTTGCCCAAATCCATTATCCTTTTACAAAACAAAAACAAACAAACAAACAAAAGCAAAAACAAAATGATGGAAGTAACGCAAAATAAAGACTTAGTGATTTGGCTTCAAGACAAAAATGCAAATCTCTATGCTTTATATATTTCCTGATATATTTATTTATATGAACAAAAAAACATTTGTGCTGTCAAGTAGTGTAAGAATTCCTTGGATTTTTTAGAAAATGTGAATTTGTTGTATGGCAAACTACACCATCTGGGAGACCTTAACCCTATCTGCAAAAGATGATCTTTACATTTTATATATTTATTTATTTTTATTAGTGGTTTTTGTTTGTTTGTTTGTTTTGGTGGGACCAGAGTTCGGACTCACAACCTTTTACTTGCCAGGCAGGCACTTGTGCCATGGAGCTGTGTCTCCGGCCCCTTTACAATTTATTTTTAAGCATCTTAATTTTGTAGAATAAAACAAAACATCATAACAAGTTGAAAGAGCAAAAACATTAATAACTGAGTGTTGTTATCTTCAAAGTAGTTCCTCTGGGTAGAAGATAGGGGTAAAAGAACTATGCAAACAATATTAACACAAATTTTTCTTTTTTAATGAAATCAGAAAAACTAATACTATAAATATCTTGTATATATTTTTTTCCTTTTCTTTCTTTCCTCCACCCCCATCCGAGTTCCTATTTCCTTTTTAGCATACCCTTACTATTTCACAATATCTAGTACACATTTCGGTACTTATTGACTCAGTGCCTCATAACAAAGATAAAATCCCATATTTATACATGTAATTTATTTCACATTTTTCTTTTTTATTGTTTTTAATGAGAAATAACAATGATCGCTTCCAAATTCATTAGTAGGACAGCCACAGTAACTAACACAATGCATATTGTTGTCTTCATAGTAGTTTTTCAGAGTACAAGGTACAGACAGGATAACTTTTCTAAACACCGTTGGTACAAATATTTATTCCAATCGAACTAGAAGAAAGTAGTTGTATGCATAGTCCAATATTCCATAATACTAGTTGGCTATCAGCAGAACTGGCCATGTCTGAAGTTGGTGACTTGAGCCTTTCACAGCTCAGCATACTAATCTGGCTTTACTTTTTTGCACTGTGGTCAGATATTTTTACTTGGTGTTTAAGGCCAAGTTAAAGCAAGATCTATATAACAAAACATGTAACTTTTGCAGCTGACAAGATATGGTCTCAAACTGCATACTTTTGGCCAGCATTGTTTCATTTATTAATCTTCGTGGATGAGTAATACTCCACTTTGTAAAAATGCACATTGATTTTTCACCCATTACTTGGCTGATGAGCATTTGAGTTGTTCACAAGATTTAGTTATTAGAAATTTTGACAGCATACACACACATGTACATATATTGATGTGATATGTTTTAATACTTCTGCAAAGATACCTAGAAGAAGAAGAGCTGGGTCAAATGCAGCCACTGATATCAAGATTTTGAGGATGCTCCACACTGATTTCCACAGTGGTTTTATCAGGCTACGCTGCCACTAACTGTAGAGATAATTTACTGTTCCCCCATAACCACACACAAATTTGTTACTGGTGATTTGTTGATGGTAGCCATTCTTTTTGAAATGAGATGGATTTGGGATCAGAGTAATACTTGCCTCCAGATATGAGCTTGTGAGAATTGCTTCTCTTTGAATAAGAGTTTGAGAAAACTTGTCATTAAGTCTTCCATAAATTTCTTGTGGAATTCTGCTATGAATTCATTGGTACCTGTGCTTTTATTTGTTGCTAGGTTTTTTTAATACTATATTTTCAACTTCATTTATTGTTATTGGGTTATTCAGAGTTTGCGTGTCTTCTTAACTCAAATTTGGTATTTAATTTGTGTCTAGGAAACTTTAATTTCTACTGTGTTTTCCATCCCATGAGAGTAAAAAATTTTGGAAGTAGGTATTCATGATCTTCTGAATTTCTCTAGGGTGTGTAGAGATTTTGCACTTTTCACCGAATCTAGGTCTTTTCTTTCCTTTTTTTATTATGTTGACAAATGGTTTATCAATTTTATTTATTATTTCAAAGAACCAAATTTTTGATTCATTTATTCTTTATTTCACCTTTTTACTCCATTGCACTAATATATGCTCTAGTCTTATAATTTCCTGCCTTCTTTGGGCTTTGAAATTGACTTGCTCTTATTTTTTATGAACTTAAGGTGAAGCATAAGACTATTTATTTGGGCTTGTTCTGTTTTCCTAATATGCAGATTTACTGCAATAAATTTTCCTCTTAAACAACTTTCGTTGCAGCCCAAGTTTTGGTAATCTGCATCTGCATTTTCATTTGATTGTAAATATTTTATAATTTCACCTATGACCTATTGGTAGTTTAGAAGGTTGTTATTTAATTTCCATGAATTTATGGTGGTTTTGTAGTTTCTTTGGTCAACAATCTCTAGTTTTGTTGCACTGTGATCAGATAGAATCTGAATGTTGCTTTAATATTCCTTTCTTGAGTGACCAATTATGTTGACTATATTTTTCTTGTAATTGCCACTTTTATATCATCATCTGTTCATTTCTGATGCACATTTTTGATTCTGGAAAAATTATATATTTA
The DNA here is from genome assembly GCA_004027025.1 of Myocastor coypus. Lineage (NCBI taxonomy): Eukaryota > Metazoa > Chordata > Mammalia > Rodentia > Myocastoridae > Myocastor > Myocastor coypus. The sequence continues at coordinate 2,619 of PVJA010041706.1, forward strand.
AAATTCACTGTAATGTTTTATCATTATATTTTTGTGATTACTAGCTTTAATCTTATTTCATTTTATTTTTCATATTTTAAGTAGTTTACTTGACAGTTGAGGTGACCATACATATATATGTATATATACATTATATATATATATGTATAATGTATGTTTCAAATATATATATTTAAAATAATGTAGAGCCAGGAAGATAGCTCAATAGAGTAAGAATTTGCCTGGTAAGTGCAAGATCCTGAATTCAACCCCTGGTGCTGCAAAACAATTAATTAAATAAAATAAAACATTATGAGTTGAATAGGCACTAGGCAGTAAATTAATTCCATTATTCAGCAGTAATACATTTCATTTAGATATAAAAGAATACTAAATTTGAACATCTAGGGATATATTTTAAATGATATTTTAAATAAGTGCACAATGTAAAAATGTTTCTAATATTACCTGCCATTTTTTTTATGAAATCAAAAATCAAGTGGTGGGGCCCGGCAGGATGGCTCAGTGGTCTAAAGCACCTGCTTAGGAAAGCTTGGGCGGCTGCAGGGACCACGGTTCGATCCCTGGCACCACATGCTGCGCCAGCCCTGCCCTCACGGCAGGCTGAGCCGGCCAGAAAAATAAATAAATAAACAAACAAAATTTCTGAAGCAAGAAAAAAAATAAAATAAAAAATTCTTAAAAAATAATCAAGTGATGCTGTACATTTTCTGCATATGCTATTAAATTTTACCTAGCAACAGAATTACATAAAGCCTCTTGCACCTGCAAATGTCCTGTGGTATGCAAATAAGTAGCAACAACACTTACAAGGGTTCTTTCATTCATGAATTTAGTTCTTTTCATACATTATCAAAACCATGGAAACAAACTGTGAGCAGAGTTGCTGTCATATTTCTAAAACATTTTCCACTTACTCATCTTTAGAGTATTTCTATATGAAAAAACAAAATGTATGTGTTTACCTTCACTCTTTTCCTAGAATATAATAGATGTGAAATACTAAAGAAAATATCTGTTGGGCCTGGAAGACAGCTCAGTGGTCTAACGCGCATGCTTAAGCAAGCCTTGGCAGATGCAGGGCACCACGTTTTGATCCTCCTGCTCCACACACTGCACCAGCCCCACACTCAGGGAGGGCTGAACCAGAAATTGAAAATCTGTAATAAATTAAATTCCATTTTATTGACGTGAGTTTTACAACTATGGATTTCTTCTTCAATTTACTAAGAAGAAATTGAGTTATATAGTATGAGTTAAACTCATATCAATGAAATGTGACTTATTATATTAGAAGTAATTCTTTAGAGCCTCCATGATGTAGCAATCAAATTTGAAAACCGTGGGAAGAAATATCCTATTTTTCCCTTTTACTTCACTGTAATTCAGGAAAAAATAATGACAGTAGGTTCTCCTCTTGCTCAAACTGTACCCTATGTAAAGAAGAGAAGAAAGAGTGGACAGGAGGTTCCTGTAGAAAACAGCCTGTGCATTGTGCTGAGTTAGATTCTCTGAAATGATAATTCAAGGGAGGACAGCTGGGCAAATTGGCTTGCAGAGGAAAGATCCAGAGATTTATTTCATTTTATTCATTCATTCATTCATTCATTCATTCATTTGTTTGTTTATTTATTTATTTTTGGTGAGACTGGAGTTCCATTTCACAACCTTGTACTTACCAGGCAGGCACTTGTGCCACGCAGCTATCTCCCCAGCCCTAGGATCCAGAGTTTTATATAGACAGGACATCGCGGGGAGAGAAAGACAAATGAAGGGGAGCTCTGCACTTTCTCATGACTGAGACACGATCCTTAACACTCACAATGTAAAAGAGGAGATGACGATTTTGGTTCATGTTTGGAGTTTCTTCTTCACTGGTTCCAAGGCAGTAACAACATGATGGAGAGGTCTAGACAGAGAACAGTGTCTCATGTCTGTGGCCAGAGGGCAGAGTAGGAAAGTGGAGACAAGGATGAGCCTTAGTTATACATGTGAAACCCCTAGGACGTGCCTATTTTAAATTGTATGTATGTATGTATGTATGTATGTATGTATGTATTTATTTATTTGGTACAGGGTCTCACTATGCAGGTAACACTTATAATGATTATCCTGTGTCAGCTTCCCCAGGGCTAGGATTACATGTATCATCATCCCACATCCGGTTTCCATGGCCAGCAAAGCACAACTATGCTGGGTATGCATGGCATGCTTTGCCGCAGATCAAACCTGGGTTCCTGTACTTACCATTCAAGAACTTGGGATGCAGAGCCATCTCCCCAGCCCCTACCTCATTCACAGACACCCCACTTCCCAGTAATTAACTTCAGAGTTCTCATAATCCAACTGCTTTCCAAACACATGAGATTTTGTAGCCCATTTTAGATCGAAATCATAACCAGAAATTTTCTAGAACAAAGGGAACGGCAGGAAAGAAAAGAGAAATTCACAGCAATGTGGGTGCATATTGGGATGGAAGGATGGAGCGAAAGGGCCTTGCGTGGGTGGAGAATCCTTGAGCTCTCACCTATTAACTGGATTTGATTCTGTGATTGTAGCTATTATAATCATATGTCTCAGTTTGTTCAAATTTACACTTCACGTTGTGAAATAGATAGCAATAAACCAGTTTTCATTCTTAAGAATGTTAAACTTTGGACAATATTTGATCATTTCACCCATGCAGATTATGAAAGCACTGTCTCGCAAGATAGTATGAGGAAATCTTCATTTTAGGGCTTTCATTCTTAGGTTTGTATAGAGCTGCAAATTAAAGCCTACTCATTGACAGAGGTTATGACGTTTCTGCAAATAAAATTTTATTGGCAAGCAGCCACCACCAATTTGTGCCTATTGTCTGTTGCTTGTTTCATTCCTAACTGACCCAGTTATGTGGCTGTAATAAACATCATATTATCTTCAAGCTGGAAATCTTTATTTAGCTGACTTTTACAGAATTGAGTTCACTAAGTCCTGATATTAATCAAAGATGCAGAGCAGTAAAGCAAGCGGGGTGATCCACCTAAGCATCATATCTGCTTATGTCTTAGTAACTTTTTACTCGTTGCTGGGACAAACACCTGTCACTCAAAATGAGGGAAGGAAAGGTTTATTAGCTCACAGTAACTGGAGGTTTCAGTCCATATTTGGCTGGCCCAAGGCTGAGTAGAACAGGGCAGAGGGCATCCAGTTCATGGAGGCAGAACAGCAACAATCGCAACAGAGGCAACAAAACAACCAGGGGAGCAGAGAGTAACAGCCTAGTCTATCTCTCTGTCTCTCTATTACATTCAGGCTCTCCGCCTCAGCGTATCTGCTTTAGGCTACACCCATAATCCCAGAAGAACTTAAAACACATAATCCTAGGGTTCATGGATCAAGTCTCAAACACTAGATCAGTTCTAAATCACATAATTCTATTGGATCATGGATCAAGTATCAATCTGTAGAAGTTCTCACCCCATGACTGCATGAAGCTTTAGGGGGGCAACTTGACATAAACCATAACAGCTTACTAGAAATATAAATATTTGGTTGATATCCAGTGTTATGTGAGTGTGGTGACCAACTGGCAGGTATATTAATTCAGAGACATTTGGATAGAGACACTTTGTCTTGGAAAATCCTTCATCAAATAGTCAGATCTATTTTACTAGGAATTTTGGCAAAACCTCATTAAGGTGCTTAAACTGTTATATCTCAAATACAAGGAAAGGTATTTTGTGATCTTATTATTACCAGAATTCTTGCACAATGAAAGAAGACTATGGCTAGCTTTAGAAATTCCACCTACATAAACTTCAAACATTGAAACATTTACAGACAAGTTCATATAAGATGAGTATAAATTACTCAGGATAAAACTGATCTCAAGACATAAATTATAAAAATAAAAAAGAGAGCCTCATACTTTGATTCTTGGGAAAATAATACGTGTAACACTCTGATTAATGTTCTGAATATAAATACCTACATCCAAAATCCTTTGGCCTCAAATAATTTGCAATACATATGATGCATATAATATGATCTTTTTGAATACCTTAGTCTCTCAGTTCCTTAACCTTGTCTTCTTAGATCACTTGCTACGATTTAAAGGTATATATGCCTCTCCAATTCATATGTTCAAATTGAATCCCCAACATAAAAGTTTTAGCAGGTGAGGTCTTTGGGAATGGATTAGCTCAGGAGGTTCTGTCCTTAAAAAGAGGCTTCATGCAGTGTCACCTCCTTTTGCCGTGTGAGGACATAGAGTGTGTTCCTCTGCACGATACAACAAGATGCCATCCTGGAATTAAAGGAACCACGTCCTCCACAACCACTAAATTTGCTAGTAACTTATCTGGGAATTTTAGCCTCAAGTACCACGAGAAACATATTTCTCTTGGCAAAGATTCATCCTGAGTAAAACCAGCTATGATTCATCAAACTTGTACCTAATCACTGAAGTTGGTCAAGAAAAAAAACAAAAGATCTGGTTCAAAATGGTCACTTCATAGTTATAGCATCTACCTCAGGCTGGCTCTGCACACTGACTGAAGTCGTACTCCATTTCATTTTCCCACTTCCTGGCTGTTTGTTTATGCCTTTTCTGTTTCTTCAAAGCTCCAATGACTTGTCCTCCATTGATACTTTCAGCTTTTAAGTATGCTTCCTATTTATCTGAGAGAACAAATCAGAGGATTTTAAGAGCTCCCACTGGTACATTATCCATGTATCCACACTTGTGTCTACATGTGAACACTTTCCTTCTATTGTTATGAGTGAATCATCCATACTACCTGTGTTCTACTTGGGAGTGAGATCCTTCCTGCTCACTAATCATTTCAAGATTTTCCCAATTTTTCTTTTATATCATCATTTTTTGTCTTTTAGAATATTTATGAGTAGTAGTCATAGAAATGAGTGAAACATGTGAAAACAAATATTAGGGTAATTGCACAAGATGCAACAAGAAATGCATTCAACTGGATTATACTTAGCGTTATAAAATCAGGGCAAGAACAGATTCTCAACGTGTTTACTCAGATCATGTGATCATTATGAATCATTGCAGTGTTAATTTATTTTTTATCATCTATTACAAAGGATCTTTTAAAATTAAAATGAGATGATAATCTTTATAAGATGAAAGGCTGTATCTCAGGAGGAGGGTATGAGGTTTTTCTGTTTGTTTGTTTTTTGTCATTTTGAGACAGGGTCTCGCTATGCAGTTCAGGCTGGCCTTGAGCTCACTTTTGTAGCCCAGGCTGGTCTCGAACTCGCACTGATCCTCCTGCCTCAGCCTCCCAAGTGCTGGGATTATAGGCGTGTGCCACCACGCCCGGCAAGGTATGAGTTTTCTATGAGCATGCGTCAGAAGTAATTTCAGGAACTAGAGCCTTCATAATCCAAGAACGTCACTCATTTTCTCATCTTTCAGCAAGGATCACCCACTACCTTACTTCGTTCTTTGATTCTTATAACGTCTAATACTATCCAAGGATTTTTTTATTTGGAGACCTACAGATAGAATTAATAATTCTGTTAGTTATAAATGTAAGCAATATAGTACAGTGGATATGGATGAAGATATTCTTACCTAAAAAATATATATTTTTTTTGTGGGACCAGGGTTCGAACTCACGACCTTGCACTTGCCCAGCAGGCACTTGTGCCTCGGAGCTATCTCCCCAGCCCCTTACCTAAAAATATTTTTCACATCACATTAGAGTGTGTCAAAAACTGAAAAACACCTTCTATAGTTTCCATACTATGATACTGATATTAAAATTGTTACTATATGTTATTGAATGAATTCATGGATATGTATATAATTACTTACACTGAGAATTTTTGATATAAGAATAATGCTATAGCAAAATAATACATTTCAACTGCTGTATAATGTGATAGGTTTTCAGTTAGGAAACTTAATTTTGGAGCAACCCGCCAGAGTCATGTAATTTCCAAAGAGAATTGTGACATCAAAACCATTGTGTTGGTGAGGGGTAGATCTTGTTCTTAGGATGCAATGCAGTCAACACTGAGTCTCTAGCACCAAAAAATAAAATAATACAATAAAACAAAATCCAGTCCTATTTTTAACCTTTTTTAATTTTAATGAGAAAGAAATTACAATGACACAGTTTCAAAACAGGTTAGTAGGACAGTTATAATAATTAATACATTGCATATTGTACTCCTCATAGTAGTTGTTCAGAGTACAAGATGCAGACATGATATCTTTTCTAAACACTATTAGTACAAATGTTTCTTCTCATTGAACTAAGAGAAAGTAGCTGTGTATATAGTTTAATAGTCTATAACAGTAGTAGGTTATCAGCAGAACTAGCAGTGTTGCAAGGTGTTGAAATTACATGACTCTGGCGGTATCCCTGAAGTAGATAGAACCTGTCATATCGTTTTCAGGTGACGGCAGCTGATGTCACCCAAGTCTTTCCCCTCGGCAGCTTTGCTATGTAATTCCAGCCTTTGGTTGACACTTCCCTTTGATTCTTAGGACACTGGGCCTGTATTACCCTACTGGAGTTTTCTCACAGCATAGCAGCAAGTTCTAAGAGAGATACACCCAAGAGATGCAGACCAAACCCAAGGCTCCCTTAGGAGCGAACATCAGAAGTCCAGGCCCAGTGATTGCTCCATAATATAGGCTCTTCCAGGTTCAAAGAGACAAGCCAGAGTTCATGGTTCAATAAGAAGATGAGCACTGTCCTCTCCAAACAGCATGCAAGGTGTGAAACATATGCATAATCTTCTTTGGAAATAAGCAAACCACCATAATGTCTCATGAATTTTCATGATTGTGAATCTCTATCTTAATCACCATCCCACATTATATTCTCTTATTTATATAATATTGTACTCCTGTTATTCCTTTAAATTAAAAGGGAAGGAGCTGGGGAGATGGCTCCGAGGCACAAGTGCCTGCTGGGCAAGTGCAAGGTTGTGAGTTTGAACCCTGGTCCCACAAAAAAAAAAAAAAAAAAAATTAAAAGGGAAGCACTTTTACTACAAACCTCCTCTGAAAAATATAGCCATAATTTATAAATGGATGGTTAGTTTTTCTGTTAGGAGTTGGATATGTGCACACTGCTCAGTTTAACATAAATATGGCAGTATTTGTGAGTTTGCTTTATAAATGTTCTTTTTTGTTTATGTCTTCCTTTTAGTTGACTGTGAGCTCTTTATTTCTATTGTTTATTGATTGATTGAAAATAGTGATAAATTCAAAAATTTCTATGCATACCAGAGCTTTGCCTAAACTGGAATTGACACTTAAAAGGCCAATGCATGAGAGAGTTTCATAGCTCCTTATGAATTAATTTCCTGGAAATTATAAACATCGTATGCTCTAATGCCTGACTTTTCTGTAGTTACTGAAATTGCTCACCATTTGGAAACAGATTTTTCAGTAGTCATGACAGAAAGCTCCACGGATCACTAGGGAAGAGCAAACAGTTGTTCAAGAAAAATACAAACGTGTCACTGAGAATACCTAGAATGACAATGTCTTTGTCAGTGATGTGCTTTTTCAGAACTTATCACATGTGTACTGAAGAAATATGAGGCTCATCACACAGTTGCAAGAGTGATACAAAGGGCTATTACGTTTTTCCATCCTTTCGTCATTAGATATGAGTTCAAATATAAAATATTAGAGATTTTACAGCATATGCAAAGCAAGCTCTGAGTTTTGCATGTATTTATGTGAATAACGTTGCTCCTCCCTCAGAGCACACACAAAGGAAGAGACCACACACAATGTTGCTGAGCATTGGGCAATATAATTCCTCCAAAAGAGATTAAAGCCCCTGGAAAAAAAAATAAAATATTTAAGTATAGGTTAAATGAAAACATATACAAAATTATTTGAAAATGAAGGACATAGGTAGTATGGGGTTCTGACACATATCAAGGAACATGCTAGAAGGCACCAAAATCTTCATAAGAGATTAATTTCAAATCATGGGGAGGTAGCAAAAATTAAACTTGAGAAGAATCAGATATGTTTATATTAAATATTAGATATCCTTCAGATATTGTATAAAGTAGGAAATTCTTCCATACATAATATATGTCTATGATTTCTTTCAGTATTGAAATGAGATAAAAAGATGGGCCGATTCTTTGACAGGATGGAGTCCAGAGAATTGATAGCCATTGTTTAGTACAGGAAACACGAAAGAAAAACAAATTAATTCTTTAGGCCCGTGACATAGCTCAGTGGACTAACAGCCTGCTTTGGTAGGTGCAGGGATGAGAGTTTGAACCACAGCACCGCAGGCCATCAGCTGAGCTGGACACTGAGGCAGTGTGTGGTAGTGCACACCTGTAATCCCAGAACGGAGGAGGCTGAAAACAGGAGGATAATTTCAAGTCTGGGCTGCATAGTATGATCCTATACAGAAAAAAAATCATTGATGTATTTAAAAGAAATGAAACTTGCGCACAGAAAATTTGCAGATAGGGATGAGGTCTCTTTCAAGTTCTACTTCTCTGTAGTTGGTGTGCATTGGTCAGATATAAACTGGTGCATCTCTCACCTATTTTTTTTTTTGTTTTTTGCAGAATTAACAGTATTCATCAATTTGAAAGACAGGTTAACCAGAACTCAGCAATGACAATAAGAACTAATGGTTAAAAGAGTGAGCTATCTTATTTTACTGTTTCTATGATCTGTTTTTATTATGCTAGAAATCTATTAGTACATGGAATATGTACTGCCATTTATTCAAATTAATCCTACAAAAATATCAATGCATTGCTTATTTCTTACTGAGAATACATGGCTACAACATGAATTTCTCTTATTTGTGAAATTTTATTTTATTTTCCATATCATTTCATTTAATTTACCTATGTTTATTCATTCTAAGGAGAAAAGAGATAAAATAGCCACGAAATAATTTCAAAACAAGTTAGTAGGATGGTTACAATAATTAATATCATGTATATTATTGTCTTCATAGCACCTATTCAAGAGACAAGATGCAGACCTGATGTCTTCTCTCAACAATATTAGTACAAACTTTTATTCTCAATGTACTAAGACAAAGTAGCTGTATATCTATCCTAACCCTCTTGATGTTTCTTTTGAAAGCTTCTAATAGTAGGAGAAAATATCATATCATATAGGTAGATTGTAAGGAAAAGATACAGTATGAATCACGAAACAAAATTATAAATAAACAATATTCAGAAAATTACTTAAATATTAACTATTTAAAATTAAATTCAATATTTCAAAACAATATTCCAAAATTTATATCAGATTGTGAGTCCAACTTAAAGGCCAGAATGTTGTGTACTATATGTACAAATCTGTAATCAACTCAGGGTACTTGCATACTATTTGAATAGGTTAATATATACAAAGATATCAACTAAGAAAACTTTTCCATGGTAGTAAATAAGTATTAAGAATAAATATAGTATAGTTTTTTTTTTTTTTTTTTTTTTTTTTTGGTGAGACCAGGGTTCAAACTCACGACCTTGCACTTTCCAGGCAGGCACTTGAGCCACGGATCTATCTCCCTAGCTCCAATATAGTATAAATATTATAAGCCAAATATATTACCAAAACTTCTAACAGTTTGGGGATAGAATATTGTACAAAGTCCTGGTATGTTGTGAACATGGATAGTGTCCATGTCACTTACTGATGGTCAGGCGTTACTTGTGCAACTGAACTACTGTTATTTCTTTGATACCCACCCTGTAGAACCAGACAGAATCATATTACACAGGATACATGAGAAGTCCATTTGTAGAATGTGCTGATGGATATATTCTGCTGCTGTATACAAAACGATAGTTGAAAGACTGATTTTGTATATCTCTTTTTCTCCTGTGTTTAATTGCTTGCATTATTTGGTAGATTCTTTCCATTCTCCTTCATGGAGTTGTGGTCATTTTTATCTCTCCCTAGAATATCTTTTAGTAAACTATCTTTCAGTAAATTCTTTAGTTGTTCTTTGTCATGGAAGTATTTCATTTCTCCACTGAACTTGAAAGAGAGTCTTGCAGGTTATAGCAGCCTGGGCTGTAATTTTTTATTTATTTATTTATTTATTTATTTATTTATTGGCTTTTTGAGACAGGGTCTCACTGTGCAGTTCAGGCTGGCTTTGAGCTCACTTTTGTAGCCCAGGCTGGTCTCGAACTCACAGCGATCCTCCTGCCTCAGCCTCCCAAGTGCTGGGATTACAGGTGTGAGCCACCACGCCCGGCTGTAATTTGTTTTCTAGCAAGACTTGAAGTACTTTGTTCCATGCTCTGCTTGACTTGATAGTTTGGAAGGAGAAACCTGCCATTTTTCTGATGGGTTTTTCTTTAAATGTGATCTGTTTCTTTTTCTCTAGTGGCTTTTAGTATATTGTTGCTGTGCTGAATTTCTGGGATTTGATGATTCTACAGCTGGTAGTGGTTTTGATTGTGTTGATGTTTTTTGAAGTTCTATGTGTTTTGGCTACCTGAAAGTCAAATTGTATCCCCAGGTAAGAAAGGATCTCTTAAAAACAACTAGGATGGAAGAAAAAAAATAATTCAATATTTGCAAGACAATGCAATGATGAACATAAGACTAATAGGCATCAATGAGAAAGAAAAAGTCTGTACAAATGATATAAAAAGAATATGGGCCAAAGTAATAACAAACAACTTCCCAAATACTTGTGAAATTTTAGAATCTCAACCAAGAGCTAACAAAATATAAGAAGGATAAATTTTAGATTTCAAAGAAATTTCATTAGTAAATGCTTGCAAAAAGTTAATTGTTAACTCTTAGACTGGGTAAAATAGAAAAAAAATTAATAATGATTACAAATATATATATATATATATATATATATATATATATATATGTCTTTGAGGTCATTGTTTTTCATGGTTCTGAGTTTTACATAAATTACTTTATGATTGATTTGTGTACTTATTAGGAAACATAAATTTTATATAAGTTATGTCACTTGTGATTGTGTCAGTAATATTTTCCTTGTTGTGTGAAAGTGTCTGAAAAAGCCAACTTAGAACATGAAGGACTTTTGTGGGTTCATGGTTTCTGAGGTTTCAGCCCAGGATGATTTGGCACCACTGCTTAGCAAGAGAAAATGTTATGGAGCTAGAAGGAAATTTCTTACTTCATGGAGGCCAGGAAGCAGAGAAAGAGGGAAAGGGCCACAGAAGAAGGAGCCAGTGATATATTAAATCCTTGCAGTGCACAATTTCTGTGACACACTTCCCCCACAGAGCCTCCTCCTAAAAAGCCTCGCAGCTATGGACTGATCAGGGTCTTCTTGGTGTTAGTATGCATATGTTTCAGTCCCCACTCCAGGCTCTACCTCTGTGCCCTCTGTGGGATTCTTTGCATGCAAACCACAGCAATAACAAAACTATCTTTATTACATCAGTTACTATGGTGAGTACAAACATATGCCTAGTTGATTTTTATGGAAAAAAAAAGGCAAAACAAAATGTCATAACTGAATAGCTATAGTTCATGTATTACATGCTGTTGTTATGTTTTTTATGTATTTAGTACAGGGTCTATAGGGTCTCACTATGTAGATCAGACTCATAGTAATCATCCTGTTTTCAGCCTCGCAAGCACTGTGATTACAGGTGTGCGCCATCATGTCCACTCTCAGTAGCTCTCTCAGCAAGTCTAGGGGTCAGGCCAGCACAAGATGTCAGGGAGAAAATCCTCGCTCCTATGATCTGCCCAAGCATGTACTTTAGTATGCTGAGATATCTGGCTGGAACTCACATGTTGTTATCTTTAAAATAGTTATTAGGGTATGAGACATGAGCATAAAATTTCTCCACTGCACAAACCTCTTTTAATGAATTCAGAAACCTTTGTAGCATAATTGGCTTTCCTTTTATTCCCTTTTCCTTACTATCCTTTCCCAATAATAGTTCCTTTTTCATTTTGTGAAATTTCTTCACATTTGACAAGATCTGTTTTACATTCTAGAAATTATTTACTCTTTCAGTTTCTCACACCATGGAGCCAATATGATGTTTACATACGTGAGTCAGATTTATTTCATGTATGGGATTGGTTACAAATTGCACATATTTACCTGCGAGTCTCACAAATTTATCTTTCTTCATGGTTGAGTGGTACGTCATTATATAAAACATCACATCTTTTTTATCCATTCCTCAGTTGATGGACATTTGGACTGTTTCCAAGATTGAGTTGTTACAAGTTGCGCTGCTATAAATATGTGTGTACTTATACTATTGTGGTATGATATTTTCAGTACTTCTTTGTAGGTATCCAGAAAGAGAATTATTGGATCTAATGGGATTTCTAATCATAAAATTTTTAAAAAATCACCACACTGATTTTCACAGTAATTTTATGAGTCTTTACTCTCACCAACAGTGAAAGGTTCTTTGGTCTCCACATCTCATCAAGCAATTGTTATCAGTTGATTTCTCTGTGGTAGCCATGGTTTCTCCAATGAAATGGAATTTCAGTGCTTTTTTAATTTGCATTTTTGTATGACTAGTGATGTTGAATAGTTTTTTTATACATTTATTTATCATTTATGCTTCTTCATCTGAGAAATATGTACTCTTCTCCGATGCCATTTTTTGATTGCATCTTTCAATTTGGGGAGTCTGATTATTCTCAATTCTTTATATGTCCTACATAGAAGTCCTTTATCACAGGAACAACTAACTAATTTTTTCCCACTCTGTGGCTTATCTTCTCACTGTTAGTGATATATTTTTCTGTGCAAAAGCTTTTGAATAAGATCCTAGTTGTCAATTCTTTGAAGTATTTCCTATGTGGTTTGAGTTGTGCTCATGAACTCTTTTTGTACACCTTTATTTTTAAGACTTCTGCCTACTAACTATTCTGGTAGATTTCGTCTTTCTGTTTTAATATTTGTATTTTTGATCTACTTCGAATTTAGTGCATAGTGATAGACAAGGGTACAGTTTTAATCTTTGACATGAGGAGAGCCAGTTTTTCCTGCACCATTTACATTTTTTTTTTTTTTAGAATTTATTTTATTTTATTCTTTTATTTTTTTCTTGTTTCAGAACCTTTGTTTATTCACTCATTTTTATGGCCGGCTCAGCCCACCCGGAGGACAGCGCTGGTGCAGCTTGTGCTGGGGATCGAACCGTGGTCCCTGGAGCCGCCCAAGCTTTCCCAAGCAGGCGCTTTAGACCACTGAGCCATCCCACCAGGCCCCTCCTGCACCATTTACTAATGAGGCTTTTTTCAAGTCAACATGTTTGAACGTTTTGTTACTGATAAGGTGGCTTGGTGTGTTTGCTAACTTTATTTTTGCAGAATTACTATTCCAATGAGTTAATTATTTCATGAGTAAATGAATTTTAATGTTGAACTGAACTATGCCTTCATACTGCATATTAACTCAGATCCTCCCTTGCTCCTCTTAGATCTTGCTTAGAGTCTGCATCCGGGGCCTTCCCCACCTGGGGAATAAGTTTTCCGGCCATCACCGCACACCTTGGCCCCTTTTCCTGACCATTACAAACTTGCCATCTGAATTTCTACAGATGTTATATGTACTTTTGTGATTTTCCAAAGTTTACCAAGTGACACAGCTGGGCATGCAGGTCAGAGAACCCTGGAAATCAAACTAGGGTTCTTATTTCTGAACTTTAGTGGTATATTTACCATAATTGCTCCATCTGGTTCTCCTAAACAAAATGATGCAGCGGATTGTTTTTTTTTTCACAAACTAGGGGAAGCATGGTGTGATATGATGCTGAGAAAATTAGCCGCATGCTTTAGTGTTTGCACAATGGACAATATGTGCTCTCATGTTTTCGTAACTCATTTGGATGCAGGAGATCTTGGAGGCACATTCTGAACTAGTGTGACACAGAACTTCAGTGCCTATGCTGATAGATATTTAGGGATGGCAAAGAGAGTAGTGAAGTACATCAAAATCTTATGCCATATTTGCTTATATAAAGGTGTGGCCACACTATGAATATAAGCAATCCTGTGCAGATTCTTCATGAAGGTGTGTTTTAAAGCCCATAGGCATGAAAAAGAAACCTCAGTGGATGAAATAAATTCTTATGAAACTGTATGTCAGTGATGCTAGACAGTTCAAATCCTCCTGTTATGAGCCATGTTCTAGTATTGCACAAGTGCTCTATCCTTTTAATTCTTTGCTTCATTGAATCATAATGCACATAATCTGTGAAACAGTTGGCATTGGTCCTGCAAGAATTAGATAGTTGAGAATGCGGAGATTGCTTGGCTGTCTAAGTGCCTACCTGCAAGCCCAAGGACATGAGTTTGGTCTCCGCTACCAGATGCCTTGCCATCCCTGGAACGCCGGTGCACCTTGCCTGCCATGAAACCAGGCATGGTGACACACACCTGTAATGCCAGCATTGAGGAGGTTAAGATGGGAGATCGCTAGGAATCTGAACTGCGTAGCAAGACCTTGTACCAAGTAAATTAGTAGAAATATTTTTAAATATTTGAAAAAATGAAATAGTGCACAGAATAATGATCGGATTTCCATGCAGTTCTACCTTGCTGTGATAGTTATGCAAAGACAAGTTATGAAGATACAGCTTTCATAAATAACCTATTCGGTGATTGGAAATATACGGCCTTGGATTCTTACCATAAGAATCATGAGGTATGCAATATGTTTATTAGACGTCTATAATTGTGAAAGTGAGTTCAATAAATTCAAAGGGTTAAATGAACCAAAGTCAAAGATAGAAGAAAAACCAATTGAGAAAGGGGAAGCAGAAACACGACTTTAATTGTTCAATTTATACCATGTAGCAGACTGATATTGAATCAATGTGCAGAAGATTAGGAAGACGCTTAAAATGTGTTTATGAAAATCTAATAGATTTTGGAATTGCCCGTGTAATTTTCAGTTCTACTTGATGATGCTTGTTTTTCTAAAGCATGTGAGAAACCTTATTCCATATGTGAACTGCCTAGTTACTGCCTAGTTTGTTTTCTCTTCTCTTCTCTTCTCTTCTCTTCTCTTCTCTTCTCTTCTCTTCTCTTCTCTTCTCTTCTCTTCTCTTCT
>PVJA010041707.1:0-17730 GCA_004027025.1 Myocastor coypus
TTTTTTTTTTTTTTTTTTTTTTTTTTTTTGTGGGACTGGGGTTTGAACTCACAACCTTGCACTTGCCAGGCAGGCATTTGTGCCACGGAGCTATCTCCATGGCCCCTTGTTTTAAAGAGATCCTTTCTTACCTTTTCACTAGTTGGCACTGTGTCTTTGCGATCTGAAACTCTACCTTCATTCATTCATATGGTGCTGCCAGCTTGTGATTGAGATTTTATTTTCTTTTATATCTCTTTGAAACTGTTTCATGTGATCTATTATTTTCCCATATTACTCATTCAAGGATTCCATCATTTATCTATTCTCCTCTAATTTTTTTATTAATGTCTTCTTTAGAGGCATTTATTAAGTCTTTCATTATAGTTATCCTTTCTTTTTCTACTTCAGAGATTATTTCTGCTCTCATTTCCTCTCTATTTTTCTGCTGTTGTCTCTTTACTTCAGACACTATTAATTTAGAGATGTCAGGCTGGTGAGATGGCTCAGTGGTGTGAAGCACCTGTTTAGGAAAACTTAGACAACTGTAGGAATTGTGGTTCGATTCTAGGCATTACTGCTGCACCAGTGCCACCCCGAGGGTAGGCTGAGCCAGAGCCAGCCATAAAAAAAAAAAAAAAAAATTAAAGATATCTTTTTTTTACTTTAGAGGTTATTTCTGATCTGATTCCCTCTATACTTTTGATTTGATCTGATTTCCCTCTATGCAGCTGTTTTTTTTTTTGTTGTTGTTGTTTTTTTTTGTTTGTTTTTTTACTTCAGACTCTAGTAAGTCAGAGACTTCTTTTTTTCACTTCAGGGGTTATCTCCAATCCTAGTTCTTCTATATGTTTCTGCATTTGTCTGTTTACTTCAGATGCTACTAAATCAGAGATTTCGGCTCCATGATTCCATTTTCTTGTACGGTAGTGTCTCCTGTATTTGTTCCGGGTGGGCTCAGGAACTGAGATTGTAGTTTGCTCCTTGTCTGTATCCTTCTGTATAGCAGTGATCTTCCACCTTTGGTGCAGAACTTTGGTGAAGCTATGCCATTAGTGCCTACTGAAATCTGGGTCTGGATCTAAAAGTTTGATCTGGTCCATATGTGCCTGGCTGGGTCTGGCTGCTGTGCTCAGCTTCTTCCTGCTGCAGCTTTTGGAGGACAGCCCACTGTGCTCCTCTGGCAAAATGCTCAGCTCCTAGGTTAGCTGGCAGGTTCTGACCCCCAGCCCCTCTTGCAGGGAATTTTGCTGTGGGGCTCCACAGCAGATGCTGGAGCTGGGTTCTGTGCGAGATACAAGTGCTGATGGCACATGGGTGCAGGCCTAGGGTTCCTGCCTACATGCCCACTAGGCACGAGCTATGGGTAGGGACTGAGTTCTGCTGGTGGCACAGGGGCCACAGGCTGAGAGGTCCTTCCTGCACACCCACCTATCCTCTGACTGCAAATTCCCATCTGGCAAGAAGTGCACTTAACTTGTCCCCACATCATCCCAAGCAAAGCGTGTGCTCAAGACATGTTTACTACCTATGGCTGTTTTTGAAAAGCAGTACATAACTCATGAATAAATAAACTGCAAGAGAAGAAGAATGGCTTCTAGATACATGAGACTAGTGCCAGAGGGCCAAAGCGGTTAGGAACAACACCCACAGAGAAGAGCCAGGCACTCGCTAACCTCTTTTGTTCATGACAACAGATGGGACATAAAATATTCACAAGGCAAATGAATCTTTCTTTTGGAGAAATTTCTAATGGGCCTAAATGGGGGCTCCTGACTGCTCTCAGCCTACTCCGTTAGGTTGCAGGGCTCAAGGTAGCCTAACTTGTTAGCCTCAAAAACAAGCAGTCAGCAGAGGCCCCTGTGGAAGCCTTCTCTCCAGAGATCCAGAGCAGCCGTGTCTTTTGTTTTATTAATTTTGCTACCATTCTGGGAAGTGCTCTGACACTAACATGCTCTACCTCCTGGGAAGCGCCTCCCTCACATCATCTGCACAGTTCCTGCTTCCTAGAAATCCTGCTGGTGATTCTGGACAAGCAGACTTTCTGTGGGGGCCACATCTGTGCAAACCACAACCCACTTTCCTGCCCTGCTTGTGCATAAGCAGGCCATACCTCAGCAACAGGTTAAGCCCAAGGAGAACTCGTGCAAGCCTGCCATCTAACAGCAGGGAAACTCCTTGTTCTCTGACATTCAGGGGACTTATGCACAGGTAGTCTTATTATAGAGCCACAAGAAAGGCTGGGACTCATACACAGATCAGTGTGAGCCCTAGCTCTGGGTCCCTTGGGATCACCTGGGGAATTCTGAGGTAACCCCCAAGCCTAGCCCCAAGCCAGCCTGCTTATGGGGAAAATTTAGTACAGTTTTCCAGGTAACTCTGAGGTGCTGTCATAGAGGACAGGCTCAGGGAACAGGGAACGATAGCGGCCTCAGTCTTGTCTGTGCGACTTCGACTGATCTTATCTGTGCAAAGGCAATGCAGGTTTGCATAACTGCAAAATTGTACCAGCTGCCAAGTTTGTCAAGTGCTTACTCCTTAAGATCTTTCTGATTTTTACTGGCTGTATTCTATGAATGATGAATTGGAGACCCAGAAGCACTGTAATTTACTCTGATCAGTACATAAAGTAGTCCAGGCACAGTGAGGTGGACTCAGGTTCCTGGGTTTCAGTGGAACATGGAGGTGCATGGGCTGCAGTGAGTTTGTGTGCTACTGGTGTGTTTGAGATGAAGGTGCATTGTGTATGTGTGAAAACAAAAGAGCTCTAATCCAAGAAAAGGGGGTCCCAGGGACACGGTACCAGGCTGGGTTTAAGGAAAAGCTGTCGGTTTTCCCTGATTTGTATGGGCTATTCTCGAGTCCTTTTTTTTTTAAAACTTTATTTATTTATGTTATAGCTGGCTCAGCCTGCGATAGGAATGGGGCTGGTGCAGCATGTGGTGCCAGACATGAACCACAGTCTCTGCAGTTGCCTAAGCAGGTGCTTTAGACCACTGAGCCATCTCTCCAGCCCCTCTTCTAGTGTCTTGTAGCTTCCTATGCTAGACACTTGCCCCAGTGAGGCCCCACTACCTCAGTAGCCAGTGGTCCTTGAAAAATGAGACCCTACCTTTGGTCAGGGAGTGAATCCCGAGCTTGACTTGGGAGAAGTTTCCACTTCCTATCTCCCCTCGAACTCGGTAGAATCCAATCCTCTTCCCCAGTGTGATCTCTCTCACCACCTTCTCATCCTGGGACAGGTCTTGTGTCAGCTTCTCGAAGGGTGTCAGCTGGCGGGGCTGCTCCTCCTCCTCCTCCTCCTTGCTGCACTCTGTCTGGCAGCTGCTTTCCACGCTGTCACGCCGGTCCCACCTGGCGTAGGGAGGGTTCACCAGGCCACCGCCACTCACGCACACGGCTGTCATCGTCCACTCAGGCTCACGTCTCCATCTCAGCCAGAGCCACCAAATGGGGCTGATGGGAGAAGAGGCGCAGACCCACGGGTGAGGGAGGCCCGCCAAGGTGTGTCAGGGCGCAGTGTCTGCACAGAGGTTCTGCAGGCAGGCACCTCCTTCCCTGCCTGGGTGAGAGTCGGCAGAGGCTGCCCAGCCCAGCCTACAGCTGCTGGTGTCGCCAGAAGACTGTCCAGCCTTCCTTTACCTTGCTCTTCTAAGCTCTGACTATACCATCAGCACCACAGGCCTTCCAAGTGGGGCTCCAGGAACCTTTGGCCCAGTGCTGCGGGCCAGCTGGCTGTCCCGGACAAAGGTTCCAGTTATTTCAGTTGGTGGCCAGGGAGCCCTGCATGTGGAATTATAATATGGTCCCGGATCCCTGCAGGGGCTGCTTGTCTCTGACCATCTTCATTTTGCATTTCACTTGCTGTCAAGGAACAGGAACCAGGAGACATCACAATGTGGACCCAAGGAAAGAAAAGTCTTCCACATCAGCCTTTGGTCACATGGGCAGCCTCACGCGAGCAGTCGCTGGCCTTGTCTGGACGAGCCATCCTCCACACACCCAGCCGTCTCAAAAATTTGATAGCTGCTGAATCGTCTTAAGAACAAAGAGGGAAAAAATGGTTAGTCCATGGTGAGGTGTTGTGCACAGGATTTAACATGAATGCAATGCTGTTTTGTAAAGATTTATGTGAATACATTCTACAAATGTAGAATGCTCATATCAGCGGCAGATGCTTGGTTACATATGATTGAATTTTTTTTTTTTTTTTTTTTTTTTTTTTTTTTTTTTTTTTTTTTTTTTTTTTTTTTGCAGAACCTGGGTTCAAACTCATGACCTTGTACTTGTCACGCAGGCACTTGTGATATGGAGCTATCTCCCCAGCTCCTGGTTATATATGATTTATTTCTTTTTTTAAATTTCTTTTTATTTTATTTTTTTCTTGTTTCAGAACTTTTGTTTGTTTGTTTATTTTTATGGCTGGCTCAGCCTGCGCTGAGGGCAGGGCTGGTGCAGCATGTGGTGCTGGGGATTGAACCTCGGTCCCTGCAGCCACCTAAGCTTTCCTAAGCAGGCACTTTAGACCACTGAGCCATCCTGCCAGGCCCCTGGTTACATATGATTTAAACGAACAAAAATATACATACTTATTCCCCAGTTGACATTTTAAGGAAGCCCTCAGTTTATCTCAGTACTTGGGAGGCTGAGACAGGAGGATCAGTGTGAGTTTGAGACCAGCCTGGGCTACAAAAGTAAGCTCAAGGCCAGTCTGAACTGCAGAGTGAGATCCTGTCTCAAAAAGACCAAAAAAGCAAGAAAAAAAAAAAAAAAAAGCAAGCAAGCAAGCAAGCCCTCTGGTCCATAAATCTTTCCAGTGAAGCAGTTTTTCTTTTTCCTGAAATACAGGAAAATATGCAAACTGTGTTGAGTTGCTTCAAACCAGATTTTTAAAAAAGTAAAGATTCTCTATCAGTTCTGAAAAATTTTATATTTATGCAAATAGTAGTCACATCTCCTTTAAAGCCTTAAGGGTCCGGCCCAAGCCCTCCTGTGCTTCCCGCTTCCATTCTTTCTCTGTTCTTGTAGTGACAAAGGCTATTTACTCACCGGGGCTAGTACATCTGCTCAGGTGTCACCTCTAGGCTCAGCACTTTAGTTCAGGGTCGGGAAATGGAGGGCACATGCATCTGCAGCACCACGGTTAGAAGGAATCCTGCCCAGCTAGAATGGCCCGCCGCCCCGCCCCGCCCCGCCCCGCCCCGCAGGAGCGACCTGTTTCTCTGTTCCCCCAAGCTTCTGCATCTTCGCAAATGTCTGTCTCCGTGAAGGTGGGTACGGGGCTTAGTTCTCCTGCACGCTCCCTCCCTGCTCTCCCTCAGCATGGATTGTGATGTCTGCATATATTAAGTTTTCACCAAAGGTGAACTGAACCTGATTTCGGAATTGGAGCATTTTTGAGCCCAAACTCCTTGAAAACCTGAGAGATTACCTTGGACATGTGGCTGTCCAGCTCTCCGCGATGGTTATCACATCATTAGAGCCAAGACTCGGTTTGCCTATATTATGATGGCTACGGGTGGGGTTGCCAAAGAAACATGACTAGGATAGTTAAGAGGAGGCTCATGCCCAGGGCTGTCCTGGGCAGAGGAAGAAACTGTGGCGAAGGATGAAGGGAACAGGGTTAAACAGGGACTGGGTAGTGACAACTACACACAGCTCTGCTGAGATCAGCCTGATTAGGACATTTAAAACATACTGGGCTGAGGAAATCTGAGCCACTATTTTTTTTTAATAATTTTTAAAAAACTTTATTTATTTATTTATTTATTTATGTTAGAACTGGCTCAGCCTACCCTGGGAGTGAGGCTGGGACAGCATGTGGTGCTGGGGATCGGACCGCGGTCCCTGGGGTTGCCTAAGCTTGCCTAAGCAGGCGCTTTAGACCGCTGAGCTATCTTGAGAGCCCCCAAGCTGCTATTTGTAACTGCTCTGGAATCACAGAGTCTGAGGCTATTCCCTTCCTTCCTTCCTTCCTTCCTTCCTTCTTTCCTTTCCTTTCCTCCCTCCCTCCCTCCCTCTCTCTCTCTCTGAAGGGGCGCACAGACACGCGCAACCATCCCACACCGAGAATCTCTTAAAGGTCAACTGATGGTAGACGGTCTCTCAGGTCTCCAGCAGAAAAAGCCACGGTGGTGGGCAGGGGACAGGAAGTAGAGGCATTGATTCTGAACAGAACCGGAACCCACGCGAAAGGGCAGGACTGGAGCAAGGCAGTTTGGACCGCCTCGAGATCCAGCACTGTGCAAAGCATCTTGGCTCCGTGTCCCTTCTGAGTGCATCACACCATGCTGTCTTTGTCACCTGTACTCAACCAGATGAGAGGTGGCAGACAGAATGCTGAGCTTTAGGTCGTCTCTTAGAACGCTGCACAGTGCCTGGTACTTCTTGGATAAATGAACTCACCTATCACTTCATCCACTTTTACATGGAGGTATGATTTGGTAGAGGCAAATATGTTTATTGGTACGCTAATGGCACTACACCAACATTTAATTATCTCAGGAAACTCACATTTCCAGGGCTCGGCTGTCCTTTCCTCACTCTTATCACTCCTGGCCCGACATTCCTGTGTAAGTGAAAATTGCATCCCAATTCCACCATCCACTGAGAGCCTGAGTCCTTGGCTTCGGCCCCTGTGCACTAGAACTTGCCTTGCATGCACAAGCACAGATACATGCAACTCTGATGTAAAGGTAAATAGGTATTTTACTGCCATAGTTCTTTAACTAGAAAGCTTAAATGACCATCAGTAAACAACTAGTTGAATACACACACACACACACACACACACACACACACGATGGATTACTATGCACTCATGAAAACGAACGTGTTACAAGATGCAGGCTATTCTGTTGAGAGGTTAGGTGAGTATGTCTCATGATATATCAGAAAGAAATGAATGCAGAAAGGGCGTATATCTAAGTGGGCATATGTATTACCTTTGGGTGGGTTAAGTGTGGGCAGAGAATGGAACAAGAGCCAGGTAGAGTTTTTGCTATTTACTCTTCCATATAATTTACATTTTCCCTACAAGTATGTATTTACCTGAAGAGAAAATCGTTGAAATATGTAATATGTCGCTCCCCCCATAGATAGTGGGCGATAAAAGAAGAGGAGGAGAAAAATTATGAACCCTGAAAAACACAGTGAGCAAGAGAGAAGATGGTAGCAGATGTGAGTGTTAACACTTCTGGGGAGATGCAGAGAAAACTGAGGGGTGGTGAATAACCTTGGCGAAGACAGCGGGGGAAACCGCACCTTGAGGATCCAGTAGTGAGAGCCAGCTGTCAGAAGACGTGCTGCATGAGACCGACCAGATCAGGGGTGGAGGAAGGGCCCAGCCCCCAGTGCCCGAGAGCCGTCTAAACAGAGAGAGCCAGGCCTTTCCCTCCCAGGCCAGCTAGTTTCTGCTGTCCTCCCCTTCCCACCCCACCCCACACTCCTGCTCACAAGGAGGCACCAAGGAGACCATGGGTTGGGGAAGCCCGGGTCTCTTCTCTCCACAGCCTGTACATCCAGAATGGAGGAGGTCAGGCATAGAAACCTCCACACAGGGTTCTTCTGAACAGGCTCGCTCAGCAGACCAGGCCCCCGAACTCCATGCAGAGCTCTCCAGCACAAGTCCCTACTGCACCAGCTGCAGGTGGCAAGGTGTGCATCACATAGTAGGAGCCTCAGTCCAACCCAGTGCCTTCCTCACAGGGCAGGTGCCCAGGCTAGATGCATTGGACACCCCACCAAGCCTCCACACTGAAAGAACTAAGTCCAACCCAAGCCACACCCCAAACCAAAGGGAACTTAAAGCAAACAGAAGCAAAGAACAAGAGGAAACAACCCTAAAACCAGGAAATAATGCTGAAAAGCAGCAATGACAAGAACCCCACAAATCAGAAAAGAAAGAGCGCTCCTGAAAGTTCTTTCCATAAGGCATTGATTTTAAAATTCCAGAAGAGGTGAACAATAATGAAAAGACAAGAAAGCCACATAACTGGCTTTCTGAATAATGGAAAACATGTGACTTCTATTACACTCCAATTGCCAACAAATTTCAGAAACAGTAACGAGTGAGGAAAAACTCTGGATTTCCACATAGTCTAATAGAATTTAAAATTTAAGGAAAAAGGACTAGGCGGGTAGAATGATGGTAAAATGCTGGTAGATGGTAAGGCCTGGGGTTCAAGCTTTAGCACTGGAGAAAAAAATTACCTGAGAGAAAAAACAACAAAAAACAGGAAAGAATCCCTGTGCAGGAACGTGTGTCTATGGATATATACATATTCATTGTTTTTTTTTTTTTTTTTTTTTTTGAGAGAGGGTCTTGCTATGCAGTTCAGGCTGGTCTTGAGCTCACTTTTTGTAGCCCTGGCTGGTCTTGAATTTACACCGATCCTTCTGCCTCAGCCTCCCAAGTGGTGGGATTACAGGTGTGTGCCACTATGCCCGGCTTACATATTCATTTTTTAAAATACTTTTTTTTCTATATACTTTTCTTAGATGTCTGGAAATAGAAATCCTAATTACAGATCCTAGGATTATGAAAGACAGTATATTTTGATTATTTTTTGGTAGTAACCTCAGAATATTACGCTGTATCATGTGAAATGCCAAGAAACTAATGGAAGCTAGGAGCCACCGAAGTGCAGAAGAAGTCTGTGCTTTCTCAGACACAGTGAGGTTTCCATGGTTGTTGCTTTACCTTTTCCCTTTTGACTTTGCCCAGTTTTTATGGATGCTAACGAGAGCTTGGGAAGCCAATAGAAAAGATATGGGTCATGTTATGGTAAACCAAAGCCCCTGGTGGGGGTGGAGCAGCCCCTAATTATTAGGGCACTGTTGCTGCACAGCAGTACATTAAATAAGATCAAAGTGCACAGGGTGGACTTGGTAGTTTATTCCCTTGACTTGCAACCAACACTAAAACACTATCAAAGGAAACCATCTTGCCTTTGTTACCCATTGGGCTGAAATCGCAAAACTTCTGGGGAAGGCGCTCAGACAGCCTCTTCACAGGCTGGCACAGGCAGGTGCTGGTGGGTTGAGAGAAATCTGGTTGTTTCCATGTGTAGCAAGGAGACCCAGTGGGAGCCAAAGCCAGCGATGACCCTTCTCAGACACAGCCTTCTTGGGGGGGGGTGGCTTAATGCTTCACTTGGAAGAGTCTACTCTAGCATTCAGAATCACTTGCACCTCCTAGCTTGTGGATTTAATTTACTCCTTTGCACGTGCACACACACATATGGGATAGACACATTGTGCAGTGTGCACAATACACATACACAAGAAGTGTGCACACATGCATGTGCTCACATGTACACACATGCACACATATGGAAACATTGCACGCACACATATATGCACACACATATGCATGCACTGTATACATAGACATGCACACACACATGCACACAGCACCTGAAAGTCCCCAGGGCGCAGGAGCGTGCTCTGACACAATGGGAGTGAGTGTGCACCCGGAGCACTGCTCTTCATCGTCCCATCCCCACCAGTATAGTATGCTGCTTTCCTTGGCCCTGGCCCATGTCTCCTGCAAGGCAACCACCCTCCTCATCCTCTGCCAGTTGCCTGGCTCACAGGCTTATACCAGCTCTGCCACACTAGAGGAACCCTGATGGTCAGGGCCACAGATTCAAATGTTGTGTGGGTGCTCTGCCCTGGTGGCCCAGGGCACCCACCATGCCTCGTACCACCCTGGCTAGGGTGGTCATGCTGGAACACAGGCTTACTGGGGTCAGACTCTGGAGTTCTTGAAAATCTGGCAGTCAAGAACTTTTTGGTGGTCTGTGAGTGGTGGAACACACCTGTAATCCCAACACTTGGGAGGCTGAGGCAGGAGGGTTGCTGAGAGTTTCAGGTCATGCTGGCCTACACAGTGAGTTCAAGGTCAGCTTGAACTGCATGGTGAGGCCCTGCCTTGAAAAAAAAAAAAGTTTTTTGTAAATTCAGTCTTTTTCTTTTCCCTGCCAGTATTGAGGGTTGAACCCAGGAACTACTGATGTGTGCTGTCATCCTTTTTATTTTGAGACAGGGTTCTATTAAATTGCCAAGAATGTCCACTAACTTACCATCCTCCTGCCTCAGCCTCCTGAGTAGTTGGGGTTCTAGGCATGTGCCACCATGTCTAAAAACTGTCCCAGTCTTTATAAAATAGACTAAATGTTTTAAAAGCACTGTGTAACTAAGTGAAATTATATTGTCAAGGTCAGATTTGTCAAGGTCAGGATGCCAATTTACAGACCATATTTTATAGGAACAATATCAAAAAGGGTGTGTGTGTGTGCGTGTGTGTGCGTGTGTGTGTGTGTGTGTGTGTGTGTGTGTGTGTGAAACCACAGATGCATAGGCAAATACATCTGGGATGGGGCCCGGCAGGATGGCTTGGTGGTCTAAAGCGCCTGCTTAGGAAAGCTTAGGCAGCTGCAGGGACCGTGGTTCGATCCCTGGCACCACATGCTGTGCCAGCCCTGCCCTCAGGGCAGGCTGGGCCGACCATAAAAATAAATAAATAAACAAACAAACAAAAGTTCTGAAACAAGAAAAAAAATAAAATTCTAAAAACAAACAAACAACCCCCCCCCCAAAAAAAAATACATCTGGGAATGCTGCATATTGGGCCCCTCTCAGTTTGCATCGGTGCCCTGTGGTCTTGTGGTGCCTAAGACACATAAGCAAACACATTAGTGTTTTTTTTTTTAAATTTATTTTTAACGAGTGCTTATTTAATCATGTTTCCCAGTTTATCTGGCCATTTCAGTCATTTTTTACAGAAGAGCTGTTGTTATTTTTCTCACAACTCTGACCTCAGAGTTTGACAAAGTTACAAAATATTAAATTGCCAGCTGTTTGTAAGAATTTGGGCCCTTAGCCAGGCGTGGTAGCGCATGCCTATAATCCCAGCACTTGGGAAGCTGAGGCAGGAGAATCGATGTGAGTTTGAGACTAGCCTGGGCTACAAAAGTGAGCTCAAGGCCAGCCTGAACTGCATAGTGATACCCTGTCTCAAAAAGACAAAAAAGAAAAAAAGAAAA
The DNA here is from genome assembly GCA_004027025.1 of Myocastor coypus. NCBI lineage: Eukaryota > Metazoa > Chordata > Mammalia > Rodentia > Myocastoridae > Myocastor > Myocastor coypus. The sequence goes on from PVJA010041707.1 coordinate 11,028, forward strand.
AATTAAAGAATTTTGGCCCCAACAGAATGATTATGAAAACAATTCAAGCCGGGCGTGGTGGTGCACGCCTGTAATCCCAGCACTTGGGAGGCTGAGGCAGGAGGATTGGTGCGAGTTCAAGACCAGCCTGGGCTAGAAAAGTGAGTTCAAGGCCAGCCTGCATAGTGAGACCTTGTCTCAAGAGAGAGAGAGAGAGAGAGAGAGAGAGAGAGAGAGAGAGAGAGAACAATTCAGTATAGCATAAAAGAAAACAGATTCACTGAACGTCATTAAATCTACAAACCCAGCAGACTGGCTGGTGGCTGCCTATATCTGTGGGCCTGGGTTGACACAGCAGTTCTGAGGGCTGAGGTATCTTTTAAACTTGGGAGGATTTACATGAGAAATGCTTAAATGACTCAAGCTCCACAATGCTGAGAACATTTTTGCACTGATGACCTGGTGCAACACTGGCACTTTCATGGGCCTGGCATGTGCAGAGGTGAAGGGCAGCTTTGGGATTCTAAGCTAGATGAGGCACTGAGTGAAACTTCAGAGCAGCACGTGGGGTGCCAGTCTCACAAAGCGAAATAGAAAAAAAGACAAAATATTTTTATTTTTTTTCTTGTTTCAGAACTTTTGTTTATTTATTTATTTTTATGGCCTGCTCAGCCTGCCCTGAGGGCAGGGCTGGTGCAGCATGTGGTGCTGGGGATCGAACCCTGGTCCCTGCAGCCGCCCAAGCTTTCCTAAGCAGGTGCTTTAGACCACGGAGCCATCCTGCCAGGCCCCGACAAAATATCTTTTAAAACTTTATTTATTTACTTATGTTACGGCCAGCCCAGCCTGCCCTAGGGGTGGGGCTGGTGTAGCACGTGGTGCAGGGCTCAAACAGTGTCCCTGCGGTTGCCTAAGCAGGTGCTTTATATTGCTGAGCTGTCTCCCCGGCCCCAAGAGGAAAACAATATAAAAGGAAATGAAAATGCAATTTTAAACTCTTAAAGGGATTTCACTAAGATTGGAATAGAATCAAACAATAATCTTTAAAAAAAGTTGGGAGGCTGGGGAGGTAGTGAGGCAGTCTAGTTGCCTGCCTGGCAAGCACAAGGACCCAGGTTCCATCCGTGGTACTGCCTGCTGTGCGGGTCAGGATCCAAGCGTGGTGGGACACGCCTGTAATGCCAGCACTGAGGAGGCTGAGACAAGAGGGTCACCATAGGTCTAGGCTGTGGAGCGAGACCCTGTACTGAGTGAATGAATGAATGAATAAATAAATAAATAAATAAATAAATAAAGATTATTAGGTGAACAGGAATTTGCTTCACAATAACAAGGAGTGGTGACAATTTAAATGAAACAACATTAAAAATGAATCTATCTTTCTATCTATCTATCTATCTATCTATCTATCTATACTGTCTTGTGACTGGCTCCTGCTCTGCTGCTCAGGCTGGCCCCAGGCTGGCCCTGGCTTAACCCTTGGGACACGTGAAACAGAGTTTCAAACACATAAGGAAGAGGTTGGAGCCATATTGTACTGGAGACACTGCAGGAACTCAAGTCTCTCCTCACAAATACTGTCATCTCAGGTAGGATGCATTCCCAAACACACGCACTCCCACCTTCTCTGAGGAGGCTTTGCCCACTAATACGCAGGCGCTGGTGCCGAGGACACTCACAAGCAGGTAGCTCTGAGCAGCACCTCGAAGCAGCCTCTGCCTCTCCTTAGGAAGCAGAGTACATGTGCAGCTCACTGCTCATTTTTAGAGGAGGAAGAATATTTGTAAGTCAGAATACAAGCTGCTCCTTGTCTGCCTCGCAACTTACTTTAGCTCTAACGTAGTGTGCTCACAAAGAAGCAGCAGTGGCCTTAGTGACATCTGAAAAGCTTCCCTTTCTCTTCTTTCTGTTTGTGTCTTTTTGAGACAGGGTCTCTCTAAGCAGCTCAATCTAGCTTTGAGCTCACTTTGTGGCACAGGCTGGTCTCAAAGTCGCAGTGATCCTCCTGCCTCAGCCACCCAAGTGCTGGGATTACAGACAGTGCACCTCCACGCCCTACTAAAACATCCTTTTAAAAAAACTGTATAAAGCTGGGTGTGGTGGCACATGCCTACAATCCCAGCACTTGGGAGGCTGAGGCAGGAGGATTAGTGCAAATTCGAGACCAGCCAGGGCTACAAAAGTGAGCTCAAGGCCAGCCTCAACTGCATAGTGAGACCCTGTCACAAAAAGACAAAAACAAAAAACAAAAAACAAAACAAAACAAAAAAGCCCAAACCCTGTATGTATGTATGTATGTATGCATGTGTGCATGTATGTTATGGCAGGCTCAGCCTGCCCTGGGGGTGAGGCTGGCTCAGCATGTGGTGCCAGAACGAACCACGATCCTTGTGGTTGCCTAAGCTTGCCTAAGTAGGTGCTTTAGACCACTGAGCCATCTCACCAGTGCTAAACCATCCTTTTGCATTTGGCGAGATTCAGGAAAGGTATCATATCTGGGCTTCACGCCGACCATCAAGGGTGAAGGAAGAGGCTTGCTGAGCAAACATTTTAGCTTTTATCACTGCAAAGGTTCAAGTGAATAAAACAAAGCTCTCCCTTTCTTCAGAGCCTCCCAGTGCCTTCTGCTTGACCCTTTCACACAGAACGAGCAGCTCACCTGAGCTGTGGGCCTAGTGCCAGGGCCTCAGGCAGGTGTGCCCAGCAGACTCCATTCCAGAACTGTATCCCCAGCCCTGTTGTGTGTCTGTGCTTCCCAGGTGACCCTGTGGTGGAGCCATTTTTGAAATGCCCTCCCTGTTCTACAACAGAAGCTTCAGGGATGCGTGCTGCTTCCAGGTGAAGGTGGCAGCTCTCGGCCTCTGCTGTACTCAGGCTTACCTGTGCATCTTAAGCTCTGGTCATGGGCTGACAGCAGAAGTGATAAAGCAACTTCCTGACTGTTGCCTTCAAAGGAGACAGGACAAGAAAAGGAAAAGGAAACAGGTCTGCCCCATCTTCTGTCTTCCTGTATTCATGCTGCTAGGAATGGCTACACAGGGGCAGAAATAAACATGTGAGGCCAAGAACCATGCCACGCTTGAGGATGGCAGGCCACCACAAGGGGAGCCTGGGCCCTTGCTGTCTCCTCCCTGTATCAGTTCTGGCTGCCCCTTATAGGTTTGGGAGCAAGAGAAGCGAGGTTCTGTTGTGGCTGGAACCCCTAAGTGCTTCCCACGAGCCTGTGCACTGAGGACCCGGCTGCCGCCTGTGGCCCTCTGTGCTATGGAGCCTCCAGGAGGAAGGGCCCGGAGGAAGGGAGAAGGGAGGGAGGGAGGTGGGCAGGCTGGTACCCGGGCAGCTGCCTCTCTGTACTCCTCACTCCTCCGCAGCCTTCTTTCCAGGGACTACCACGGTGATGTGCCAGAGCACCATGCCAAGAGAGCTGTAACCTGAACAGGGCAAGCTTCTCTGCCCCGTGAGCTGCTCATGCAGAGGGAAGCTGGCTGAAACTCTCTGGTCTTTCGGCAACTTATGTTTACACTAGGTGGCCTGTATTTCCTACTTCAAATGTTTCCATATTATTTGAACATTTTGCAAAATCTATAGGTAGATATCCACATCTATAGATAAGTAGACATAGGTATAGCACAGTGGTCAAAGATTGAATGCTAGTTACAGAGTGCTTAGATTTGGTTTTCTGATACTTCAAAAATTTTTAAAATTAATACCTTCATGGAAATCTTTATTGAGGACTGATCATGCGAGAAAAATAAACCTTGATAGTGTTATAGGCAGCTGAGTTAGACAGAAATATTATAGGCAGTCAGACAGGGCCAGGCCCTCAAGGACGACATGGAAGACAAGGTCACCTTCCAACTAGAAACGGATACTCCTCCATCATGGGCCAAATCTCAAGACAAGAGTAAACAGAAATAAGTACATACTTCCCTAGGGATGGGCATCAGGGATTGATATTCTAAGTAGGTATCAATCACCTTGAAAGATTCTGGAAGGAGTCACGAGCCCCAAGCTCATGTCCTTGCCCACTTGCTACGTGACTTGCCTTCCCATTGGATCCCGATGTTAATCAGTTTTACCTGAGCAATGGTGCTTGTAATCTCATTGGTTGACCACAGTTTTATCCCACCTCATACCCACCTAAGTGAGTTCCCACATCTCTATAAAAGTCCCTGGAAGAGACAGCTTTCCGGGAAACCAGCTCGGGTCTCCTTCTGTCCCTCTTCCCAGACAGAAGCTTTCTTTCTCTTAATAAATCTATTTTGCTCATAACCTCTGTTTGTTCCTAAAACTCATCTGTCAGTTTTAGAGAACACGAACTCTTCCCGTTGGGGATCATTTTCCCCTGCATCAATAGGATACAAATATGTATGCACCACATTTACTTGGAGTAATGAATGAACTTCAAGAAAACAGTGCCATCCATAATTTCCTGTGAACACAATGAACCTCAATTTACTAGCTTGAACTATTTTGTGTACTTTATACTTCTATAGACATATAAAGTAAAACACGGCTTTGAAAAAGGAATTTGAGGGCCAGGAATATAGTTCAGTGATACAGAGCCTGCCTGGCAAGTGTGAGGCTTTGGGTTCAATTCCCAATCCCCCCCCCCCCAAAAAAAAAGTAGGGGAGATTTGAAGAGTTCTAGATTTTTATATTTTTCAGTATCTGTACTATACAATATTTATTTATTTATTTTATATTTTTTAGGGAAGGGCCTACAGGGTGTTCAGGATCTCACTACTAGGTTGGACTCATAGTGATCCGCCTGTTTACAACCTCCCAAGAGCTGGGATTACAGGTGTGTGCCACTACATCCAGGCTCAATTGCCATCTCAGTTTGCCCCGGGGATGGGGATGGAACTGCAGGCCTGGGAGTGGAGCCTGGGCCCCTGTGCCTGCTTGCTGGTGCTTTAATCCACTGAGCTGTTTGGCCTGCCCTTGTTTCTCAATTCAACAGGCATCTGCTCTCCTTTATGGCTTCTCAGGAAGTCCCCTCCATCGACCATGAACCGTGTGGAGCTTGCTTCTGTATCATCTGTGGCTAGCTGTGTGAATTTGTCCACCACTTTGTAAAATTAAGACTTACACGTCAGGCTAGCACAACAGACTGTAAAATTTTAAGGGCAAGGTTCATGTTCAATGTATTTCAGCTACACTTCCAAGGGACATGGTCAGCAGGACAGCACTTAAGGACAGACAGACAGACCACCAGGTCAGAGTCCACAGACGGACCTGAACAAGGATTGTCAAATGATTTTCAACCGAGGCACTAAGCTAACTTTATAGTAAAGAGAAGTATTTTTTTAAAACAAAGTATGCCAAATTAATTGGCTTTCTTTGTTAATAAACCTCAGTCTTTACCTCATACCACCCAAAAGATCATTATTATTATTATTATTTTTTTGGATATAGGGATTGAACTTAGGCCCTTGCACTTACTACGCAAGTGCTTATTCTACTGTGCTGTCACCCCAACCCCATAAAAGATTAATTTGATATAGCTCATAGACTTAAACATAAAACCTAGATAAAAGTTTATTTTATTTTTGTTTTTTTGAAACAGGGTCTCACTGTGCAGTTCAGGCTGGCCTTGAGCTCAGTTTTGTAGCCCAGGCTGGTCTCGAACTTGCACCAATCCTCCTGCCTCAGCCTCCCAAGTGCTGGGATTACAGGCGTGCGTCACCATGCCTGGCTTTTAAACCTAGATAAAATTTTAGAAGTATACATAGGAAGATCTTGAAGTAGATCAAAGTTTTCAGATGAAATACAAAAAGTAAAAATGATAAAAGAAAGAATGGGCTTGACCATATCAGAACTAAGAATTTCTGTGTGCTGAACTCTGCCCCAGCCCACAGCTTCTGACCAGCAGGCACGTAGGCTGGGGTCAGACCTTACCAGTTAACCTAGGAGCTGAGCATCTTGCCAGAGGAGCACAGAGGGCTCTCCTCCAAAAGCTACAGCAGGAAGAAGCTGAGCACAGCAACCAGGCTGAGCCAGACACATTCAGACAAGATCAAACTTGGTAGTTCTGGACCCAAATTTCAGTAGGTGCTAATGGCATAACTTCTCCAAAGTTCTACTCCAAAGGTCAGAGGTCAGTGCTATACAAAATGATAAAGAGAAGGAGCAAAATACAATCTCAGGTCCTGCGTGAACCCAGACCAACACTGCCACAGAAGAAATCATGGAATCATGCAGCCAAAATCTCTGAGTTAATAGCATCCAAAGTAAACAAACACAGAAACATATAGAGGAACTCAGATCAGAAAAAAAATCTGAAGTAAAAAAAGAGATCTCTGAGTTAATAGAATCTGAAGTAAAAAAAAAAAAACAAAAAACTGCAGAAAAGTATAGAGGAAATCAGATCAGAAATAACCTCTGAAGTAAAAAAGAAACATCTCTAAATTAATAGCATCTGAAGTAAAGGAACAACTGAAGAAAGGCAGAGAGGAAATGAGAGCAGAAATAATCTCTGCTAGCAGATTATTTCTTCTAGAAAAAGAAAGGATGACTATAATGGAAGACTTAATGCCTCTAAAGAAGACATTAATAGCCGGGCGTGGTGGCGCACGCCTGTAATCCCAGCACTCGGGAGGCGGAGGCAGGAGGATCAGTGCGAGTTCGAGACCAGACTGGGCTACAAAAGTGAGCTCAAGGCCAGCCTCAACTGCATAGTGAGACCCTGTCTCAAAAAGACAAAAAAAAAAAAAAAAAAAAA
>PVJA010041708.1:0-17717 GCA_004027025.1 Myocastor coypus
AAAAAAAGAAAGAAAGTAAAAGCAAAAGGGCAGGACTGACTCTTCAGGGTTCTGGGGAGAGGCATATTCCTTTAGCATTTAAAGAAGTGATTAAAAATAAATTGCCGGCCCAGCGGGATGGCTCAGTGGTCTAAAGCGCCTGCTTGGGGAAGCTTGGGCGGCTTCAGGGACTGCAGTTCGATCCCCGGCACCACATGCTGCGCCAGCCCTGACCTTGGGGTGGGCTGAGCCGGCCATAAAAAAAAATGAGTGAATAAACAAACAAAGGTTCTGAAACAAGAATAAAAATAATAAATAAAAAAAATTTAAGCCGGGCGTGGTGGCGCACGCCTGTAATCCCAGCACTCAGGAGGCTGAGGCAGGAGGATTGGTGCGAGTTCGAGACCAGCCTGGGCTACAAAAGTGAGCTCAGGACCAGCCTCAACTGCATAGCGAGACCCTGTCTCAAAAAAAAAATTTATTTATTTATTTATTTATTTATTTTTGTCTTTTTGAGACAGGGTCTCGATGTGCAGTTCAGACTGGCCTTGAGCTCACTTTAGTAGCCCAGGATGGTCTCGAACTCACACCGATCCTCCTGTCTCAGCCTCCCGAGTGCTGAGATGTCAGGCGTGAGCCACCACACCCGGCTAAAAATAAATAAATTAAAAAAAAAATAAATAAAAAAAATAAATTGCCGGGCGTGGTGGCGCACGCTTGTAATCCCAGCACTTGGGAGGCTGAGCAGGAGGATCAGTGCGAGTTCGAGACCAGCCTGGGCTACAAAAGTGAGCTGAAGGCTAGCCTGAACTGCATAGTGAGACCCTGTCTCAAAAAGCCAAAAAATAAATAAATAAATAAATAAATAAATTGGGGCCAAGGAGATAGCTTCATGGCACAAGTGCCTGCCTGGCAAATGCCAAGTTTGTAAGTTCGAACCCTGGTCCCGCAAAATAAATAAATAGATAGATAGATGATAGATAGATAGATAGATAGATAGATAGATAGATAGATAAAAATGAAAACAAATAAATTTCCCCCTGGACAACTAAGCATCTTTAAAATAGTGATCAGTCCCTCCACCACTTGGCCTGGAAAGAAAAGTGATGGATGGGCTGCAGCTGTCTCAGGATCACCCAACCCCTCCCCCACAGTGGTCAGACAGGGGAGGGAAGCCAATGGGCACACTGTCTTGCACCCTGTTTTTGACAGGCTCTGACCCCACAGTTTCACAAAATGGCCCCCAGAAACATTATTAAGTGCCTCCAGGGTGGTCTGCAGCCCAGGGGATCTGTTTCAAGAGCTTTCCTTGGGAATACTAACCAGGTTATCTCACGTTAGCCCTGAGTTCGGTTGTTGTGGCCAGGCCTGTAATCCCAGCTCTTGGGAGACTGTAAACAGGCGCATCACTAGAGTCTATGTAGTAGTGATACCCTGAACACCCTGTGGACCCTTCCCTAAAATACAAAATAAAAGCCCTCACAGAATGAGCCCTCTTGCCATTCCCATCTCATACATGAGGCAACTGAGGCTCGGAGACAGCCTACATGGTGATGGAGCCGGCCTTCACCACTACAAGCTCCTCAAACACGGTGGCTCCTGGGCCGCTCCACTGAGCGAAGTTCACTAGGGCTAGGGACTTGTGCAGGGTCACAAACCTAAGAGGAAGCAGAAGGTCACCTAAATCACCTAGAGGGATGGGATGGCAAAAGCCCAAGGTCAAGCCCTAGAGAGGAAGGGGTGGTGTTGGAGCCTGGAGAGGAGGGAAATTCATTCTCCCTTTGGAAGGGACTTCCCCTCAGTGGGGGATTTTGAGTGGAAAGTTATAAGCAGTCCACATTCTCTTGGTTTGGCCATTCCTTTCTCAAAGGCACTCGGGATCTGAAAAGAAACTGAAAGCTGGGGGAAGGGGGAAGATAGGCTCAGAACAGCCCAGATAAATCCGGCTGAATGGGTTGGATTTCTGGTGACCTCATCGAGCTTGGGGGAGGTGAAGAGGTGAGCTGGAAGCTCAGGCCTCTTTGCTCCTGGGACAGAGCCCAAGAAGGACAGAGTATTGGGCTGTGTCTGGGCCCCACCCAGTCGACTCAGCCACCCCAGCCACTCCCTCTCTACACAGATACCATGGATCGGGAAGGGGACAGGAAGGGGAAGTTTTGGCTGGTCTAAAATTCTGAAAGGGAATTTTCAGAATTCCTGTCCTTGTAATTTGATGACTGAATGGTGGGTCCCAGTAAAAGGTCCCTGAGGTGACCCAGAGTCTGGATGGGTTTAGAGGCCTGAAACTGGCAGAGTGTCTGCAGAACTAGGTCCTGCTGAAAGCCGAGCCAGCTGGCCAGCCAAATAGTTCAGCGGATTAAAGTGCCTGCAAGCAGGCACAGGGGCCTGGGTTCGGTCCCTGGGCCTGCCATGCCAGCTCTGCCCTCCCGGATGCACTGAGACAGCAATTGAGACTGGGTGTGGTGGCGCACAGCCTATAATCACAGCTCTTGAGAGGGGACTGTAAACTACAAGTCCGATCTAGTAGTGAGACCCTGAATATCCTGTAGGCCCTTCCCAAAAAAGAAAGAAAACTGAGCCAGAACCCATCGAGCTGGTAATAAGCCACACCTATGAGGAGCAGCTTCGTTTCTAGGAGTGGTGGTCCTGGCCCGGTCCCTGCTTTGTGACCTCTTTGACTGCTCTCTTCAGCTGAAGCACCCTTAGGGATGCCTCCAGCTGAGCCAAGTGCCACTGTGTTCTCACAGCTACTGAAGACCACTCTCCTCTAGTCCTGCCTCACCTCCTCTTGCTCAGTTCCTACCAACACCCTCCTCCCTGCATACACAGCTCCTCCTCTGTGAATGATGAGGACAAAGATGGCGCATGTGTCACCAGACCCTGAGGCGATGGATAGAGATGGCATACAGCAGGCACACGGTCAAGGCCGCCTGCTTGCCCTTCCTGCTAAGCCCCACCATTGCCTGGGTTTCTCTATGATTCCACATTGGGGTTCTGTCTTCGGGGCTGCCAGCTCCTTCCTGCCTCTCAGCAGCTGCCTGCCCCTCCCATATGGCGCTCCCGTTGCCCAGGTACTTCCTGGGTGACCTCATGCAATGCGTGGCTGCAGTTGTTTCTTGACAGTGAAAAGAGGCCCAGACTTCCTGGGGTCAACACTGACTTAAAACCTCTGTCTGTTGTCTCTGGAAGGTCACTAGTCAGACTTCAGGCTCTGGCCTTTAGCTCAGGAAATGTGATCCTGTGTGTGTGTGTGTGTGTGTCTCTGTGTGTGTGTGTGTGTGCTGAAGCACACAGAGTATAGGTTACTTCCCAGTTCCCCCTGAATGTTCCCAGGGCCCCTCAAACTCTAGTGAGATTCAGGACCTCTCCTAGGCTCTTGCCCTTCTGATGCCCTACCTCAAGCAAAGGGTGCCCCTCATCAGGACAAAAACACAGGCAGTAGTAACATCACTCGCCTGTGCCCCTCCTCCCCGCCTTTGTACCTAGCCAGTCCCTGAATCCCAGGACATCTCCCAAACCTTTGAGGCTCCCACTCTCTCTAAATTTTATTTTATTTTATTTATTATTTTCATTCTTGTTTCAGAACCTTTGTTTGTTTATTCACTCATTTTTATGGCCAGCTCAGCCCACCCCAAGGTCAGGGCCGGCGCAGCATGTGGTGCCGGGGATCGAACCGGCAGGTCCTTGAAGCCACCCAAGCTTCCCCAAGCAGGGGCTTTAAACAACTGAGCCAACCCACCAGGCCCTCCCACTTTCTCTAAACTCTTCTTTTAGTGCTCATTTTGGCAGCACATACACTAAAACTGAAACGATACTGAGATTAGCATGGCCCCTGCACAAGGATGACACACGAATTTGTGAAACATTCCATATTTTTTCTCATTGCTATTTCTTTGTTTTTTTCTTGTTTCAGAACTTTTGTTTGTTTGTTTTTGTTTATTTATTTTTATGGCCCGGCTCAGCCTGCCCTGAGGGCACGGCTGGCACAGCATGTGGTGTCCAGGATCAGGGATCCAGCTGTTCCTGCAGCTGCCTAAGCTTTCCTAAGCAGGTGCTTTAGACCACTGAGCCATCCTGCCGGGCCTCACTATTTCTTTCTCATTGAAATTAATAAAATTGGTCTGGGGAGATAGCTCAGTAGAGTAAGTGCTTGTCTAGAAAGGGCAAGGGCCTGAGTTCAATTGCTGGTTATGAAAACAAATAATGATAAAATTTAAAAAAATTAAACTCTTCTTCTGCAGGGCCCTACTCATGAGACCATAGGCTCTTCACAGAGCTCTGGGTCTGGCTCTATCTTCCTGTTCCAAGGCTTTGCTGTTTCTTCTGCTAGATGGTAAACTCCTTAGGAAAGGAGCCCTGCATGACTCACCACTTACTGGTCCATAGATGTGAGCTGAAAGAGTGTACGGGGCTCACCCTCTCATGGTACAGAGGAGCAATCTGAGCCCAAAGAAGAGAGGGCCAGCTTATGGAGCCAGAGTGGGAGGCAGACCTGGGTCAGAACTGAGGTCTCCAATTTGAGCTGATGCTCTCAGGGAAAAATGAGCAGCCTGGTGCAGGTGCAGGGAATAGGATTTTGGCAGGTCATGCCCTCTCATCTTGCTTTCATATCTCTTCCCAAGATTTTGGCCTTCAAGTGGGCAGCTCCCTCTATCTGACTGGGGTATGGCCCACACACACCTTCTCCAGCACCTAATCTGATTCCTGTGATGTCAAAGGTTCAAAGACCCACTTCTGTTCGGGGCAGCATTCTTTTCTGTCCTCCCACCTGTGGCCCTGCTCTGTCTTTCCAGAGGCCCCAAGTTTCTGCCAGGAAATTCATTCCCCAGGGCAAGGATCTGAGCCCTTACCAGGGAAACTGGAATAGGTGGGGACACATGTGCACGAGTTCTCCATCCCTGGAGCTTCCCTTCCTCTATCCACCACAATCACCTGTCCTTTTCCTTTTTTTTTTTTTGTGGGACCGGGGTTCAAACTCACGACCTTGCACTTACCCAGCAGGCACTTGTGCCTCGGAGCTATCTCCCCAGCTCCTTTTCTTTTCTTTTTTTTGGTCACCTGTCCTTTTCCTATTCCCACATCTTGGGAAAATCCCAAGGTTTCCAAAGTTCTGACCACCATAGCCTCAGTGACTGCCCCCCTGGGGTACACACAGCTCCCCAATGGGAACACTTACAGAAAGTAACCACTCTTCCATTCCCCGTGCTCATGTGTATTCTCACCCAGCCATACACACTCAGAACCACACGCCCAACTTGTCAGACACAGTCACCACACACACCCAGTCTCAGTCACCCGCTGTCACCAAGGCTCTCTCTAAAGGCCCTTGAATACACAGACAGATTTGTACAACCACAAACATACACACCTTGTCACACACACATATATAGTCACAAAGTCTCACAGACAGACACAGAGCGATACATGCGCACACACAGAAAGAAACAGACACACAGTTGCACACAGGCTCCCAGAGACACAGAACAATGGGTGCATTGTCTAGGTTGGCAGCAGCTGGGGAGGAAGGAGCCACAGTGTGGACAGAGGAGGCCGCGGGGGCTGCTCTCCCCCCTCCTGCTTCCCCCAGAATCCCAAGCCTCTTTCCTTCTCCAGAAGTCAGATTCTACTAGGACCTGGATTTACACAGGGATTGGACTCCCAGATGCCCCCTGCCCAGCCTCCTGAGATGTCTGATACGGATGCATGGCTTTTTGCATGGACTAGGTTTCCTCAGGAGCTCAGGACACTCAGGGTTTTTTTTTTTTTTTTAATTTTTGAGACAGGGTCTCACTGTGCAGTTCAGGCTGGCCTTGAGCTCACTTTTGTAGCCTAGGCTGGTCTCGAACTCACAACGATCCTCCTGCCTCAGCCTCCCAAGTGCTGGGATTACAGGTGTGAGCCACCACGCCCGGCACACTCAGGGGTTTTTAGTCTTTGGTTTTTCCTTTCATTTTGTTTTGGTACTGGGAATCAAACTCAGGCATTGTACCACTGAACCATATTCCTGGCCCCATTTAGTCTTGATGTTCCTCCTTCCTCTGTCATCCTCTGAAAGATTTGTCTCTAATCCCTGCCAGGCAGCGTGTGGAGATCGTAAGCCATGGGATCTGAAGCCTGACCTCTGGCCCCAACTCCTCCAGGCTCACACATTCTTCATCTGAGCCCTGCCAGCCAGTGCGGGCACTGCCTGGCAGCATTGTGGGTTCCCTATTGTGGCCAAGACAGAGAGCAGGTCATGATGCCCATCACTTAGTGGTAGTGGGTGGAGGAGTCACTGTACAGTCAGTGAGCTGCAGGGTGGAATGGTGCCCATCCTTGTCCCCAAACTAGCTCTTCTTGGCTCCTAGCAGGCAGTCCCAGATCTCAGTAGGAAATTCTTTCAGCAGTTTCTTTAGGGCATGCAGTCCAGATCTCTCCAAAGCCTTTCTTACACTTAGCTACCAGCTACTGTGTTCCCCTGGCCACAAGTCTCCCACTTTGCACCGTTCAGTAAAGTGAAGGGGTGTTGTTAAGGAAAGTGTTAGCATTCTGTAGCCTCAGTATGGGAGTAGGAAGGAAGGCTTACAGGAGTAGAAGCCCTTCAGCCCTCCCCACCCACCTGCTGTGGTCAGATTTAAGGGGACTTCCTGATTTCCCAGACCCTAAGGTGTCTCCACACCTCCCAGCCTCAGGCCTCCCAGGAGTCCACCCACAGAACGGATGGAGGGAAACACTGAGCTGTTGCAGGATGCTGTCTTAATTTGCAACACTTTGCCTCTTCCAGCACCCCCAGCAAGCAGCAAGACATGGGAACATCTACATCCAGGGCCAGCCAGGGAAGGAGAAAGGAAGAGGTGAGTCTCCAACCATCTCCACTCCGCCTCCACCTCAGGCTCTTTCTCAGGTGGGCTGGACAGCCTGGGGCCCTGTGCCCCTGGGCTCTCACAGGCATGTAGTCCCATCTCTTCCCTTCATGAACTGGACTGTTGGAGGTTTGTGGAGTCCCTCACCAGAACTGTTGCCTGTTTAGGAGGATCTGGGTGTGGGACCCCACTCCAAGTCAGAAAGCTCACATCATTTTCTTTGAGCCTCAGGCTCCTTGGTTTCCAAGGAAGTGAAGATGTCCGTCAAGGTCACAGAACTCCCCAGGTGGACCTCCCTAATGCCTCTGAGTAGTGGGCAGGAGGGGCCAGAGGTGGAGATCTCTGTCCCAGCTCAGGATGAGTAGACATCTAGCGACTGAGAAGAGGAGGGATGATGAACGGACCTCACTAGTCTGATCTGTGTAACCCCGTGTGAGGCACCGGCACCCCACCTTGCGGCCTCAGAAGACAGATAGCACTGTAGGTGGAACCTCTGACCCGATTCCAGGCCTGAGAGGGTGCCCAGCATAGCGATGACCTGATGAACCCTGAGGCTGTAAAGGACCACATCTTCTGGGGCATAATGCTGGATTTTTTCTTTTTTCTTTTTTTGTGGTACCAGGATTCAAACTCATGACCTTGCACTTGCCAGTCAGGCACTTGTGCTACATAGCTATCTCTCCGACCCCCTTTAATAATGCTGGATTAGCCGTCTGATAAGACAGCATATGAATCCTTCAAAGAGTTCAAAGCAGTACAGAACTGTGCAGTATCCAGGCTGGTGACAACCCCGCTGTTGGGGTACCCAACCTGAGAGGAAGATAATGAGAGTAGGGAGTGACAGCCAGTCCCCTGCCCGTCCAGCGAGCTGGGCACTCGCGCCACTCCCACACGGAGTCCTACCTGACCCTCTCTCTGGTCGGGTGGGATGCGGGGACCAGACCGCCCGCGTCGCCCACTACGCAAGTGGAGCCCACGACCCGACCCCGCCTCTGCCCCTCGATTGGGCGCTCATTTAAATGTCCGGCCCCGCCCCGAGCGCGGGGCGCATATATATAGGCGGCTCGGCGGGCGGCAGGCGGCATTCTGGCGCGGAGTGCGGCGGCGGCGGGCGCTACTGGCGGGTCGGTTGCGCAGCGAGGGTGCAGCTCAGTTTCCCCCGACACCCCTCCCCCTCGGGCGCCAGCCCCACCCCTCCGCCCGCCGGGCCCACCCCGCCGAACTATCCCCTGCGGCGCGAGCCCGGGGCGGCTCCGGGCGCCCCTCAGCAGACCCCTATCATGGGCAGCCAGAGCTCCAAGGCTCCCCGGGGCGACGTGACCACCGAGGAAGCAGCGGGCGCTTCCCCCACGAAGGCCAATGGACAGGTGGGTGCGCTCGGCGCGGCCAGCCCCGGCCCCCTCCTCCCGCGCCTCGCCCCCTTTGGGGCCCTGGGCCGGGGCCGCGCGCTTTGTCCGGCCCGGGACACGCGGCGCCCCCTCCCCCGCCCGGTCCCTTTGTTCTCCGCGCCGCAGCCCCCGCGGGCGAAGCAAGGGGAGGGGCGCGGAGGGGGCGCCGGCCGGGCACCGCCGCCTTCTTTGTTCGCGGCCCCGGCCCCCGGCGCTGCCCCCCGGCCGCTCCGAGTGCCGCGCGGGGAACAAAGACACTGCTGGGCCGCGCCAAGGGGGCACCCAGGGGCCTCGGGGCAGGCGGCGGGCGGTGAGAGCACTCCATCAGGAGACCCAACCTCTGTGACCCACGGTGTTTTTTGAAGAGGGGAGCCCGAGGTGTGGGGAGGGAAGGCGGGGGGCGGGGGTGGGATGGGTGGAGGCCGTTCACACAAAGCAGGAGGCTGGGAAAATAGGCCGTCTAGGTGCAGAGAGGCAGCGCCCCGGGGCGGCTTCCCGCCCAATATCGCCTGGCACTGCCCGCCCGCCTGCCTGGGATCCGCGGCCGGGAGCGGTTCGTGCAATAGCTCACCCCGGGGGAGAGGGGGTGGGGACCCCTGGACCCCAGCGCCTCCTGCCGGCCGCGTTGTCCCAGCGCGCCCGTGAGGGGTAAGGACGCTGTTCGAAGGGATCCTGAATGTTGGGCGAGGCTAACGCGCTAGGCCGAAGTGGGGGGTCATGGTTGCTTGCTAGGGGCCAGAAGTGCACTGGGGGAGGGGAGAAGAGCCCCGTCCCTCACTGCTGTCTCTGCCCTGCAGGAGAATGGCCACGTGAAAAGCAATGGAGACTTGTCCCCCAAGGGTGAAGGGGAATCGCCCCCCGTGAATGGAACAGATGAGGCAGCTGGGGCCACAGGCGATGCCATCGAGCCAGCACCCCCTAGCCAGGGCGCTGAGGCCAAAGGGGAAGCCCCCCCCAAGGAGACCCCTAAGAAGAAGAAGAAATTCTCTTTCAAGAAGCCTTTCAAATTGAGCGGCCTGTCCTTCAAGAGAAATCGAAAGGAGGGTGGGGGCGATTCTTCTGCCTCTTCACCCACAGAGGAAGAGCAGGAGCAGGGGGAGATCGGTGCCTGCAGTGAGGAGGGCACTGCCCAGGAAGGGAAGGCTGCTGCCACCCCAGAGAGCCAGGAGCCCCAGGCCAAGGGGGCAGAGGCTGGTGCTGCCGCCAAGGGAGGAGACACTGAAGAGGAGGCGGGGCCCCAGGCCGCAGAGCCATCTACTCCCTCAGGGCCTGAGAGCGACCCTGCATCCGTCAGCGCTGAGCAGAATGAGTAGCTGGGTGGGGGCAGGTGGGTGATCTCTAAGCTGCAAAAACTGTGCTGTCCTTGTGAGGTCACTGCCTGGACCTGGTGCCCTGGCTGCCTTCCTGTGCCCAGAAAGGGGCTTGTTGCCCCCTCCCAGCCACGATCCCTCTCCTCTCCTTCCTGTGGATTCTCCCATCAACCACCTGGTCTTCCTCTTAGGGCCAGTTGAAGATGGTCCCTTACAGTTTCCCAAGTTAGGTTTAGCTATGTGAAATGCTCCTGTCCTTGGCCTTCCCTCCTTTCCTGTGCCCTCCCCTACAGAAGGCAATTGCTGGTTTTCTTACCTAATTCTTTTCCAAGTAGGTTTTGTTTATCCTGTTCCCCCAGATCCCTGAGCCAGAAGTGGGGTGCTTATACTCCCGAACCCTGAGTGTCCAGCCTTCCCCATGTTGAGTTTTAGTCTCTTGTGCTGTGCCTAGTGGCACCTGGGCTGGGGAGGACACTACCCCGTCTAGGTTTTTATAAATGTCTTACTCAAGTTCAAACCTCCAGCTTGTGAAATCAACTGTGTCTCTTTTTTGACTTGGTAAGCAAGTATTAGGCTTTGGGTGGGAGGGAGGTCTGTAATGTGAAACAACTTCTTGTTGTCTTTTTTTTTTTTTTTTTTTTTTCCCCTTCCATTGTTGTAAATAACTTTTAATGGCCAAACCCCAGATTTGTACTTTTTTTTTCTTTTCTAACTGCTAAAACCATTCTCTTCCACTTGGTTTTACTGTAACATTTGGAAAAGGAATAAATGTCGTCCCTTTAGTGGTGCTTTAATGCGTGTGGTCTTCTGGGGGTAAGATGACACTGGAAACCTCAGGGGAGGAGCTAAGACAACAGGTAAGTTCTGTGTTTTGCTTTATTTTTTAGCGGAGGGCATCCCCTGCCCCATACCAGAAGGACAGGTAAGCAATGTTTATCAACCCAGAGACACTGCTAGGAAACAAGCTCAGAAGGACATAGAAATTGTACCATTTTATTACAAAGAGTCTCACAAAAAAATGGAAGTATCTCAAAAAAAGGAAGCTAGACTACCAACCTCCACCTGCAGAACTGGGGAAGACAGGGCATTGTGAGCTGCTTAGCTCATTTGGGGCCAGTGTGAAGGTGTGAGAAAAGAACCAATCTAAAAATGGCAGATGTTACTGTAGGAGCCCAAAAAATGGGGCCCTGAAGATGCAGCCACTTCCAGAACACTACACAGGCCCTCAGGACATCAGGATTTCATCTTAATGGCTGCATCGCTTCCATCCAGATCTGTACCCTTTATGACTTAAAACTAAGACTGGGGAGCATGACCACTGCTAGAAAAGTTCCCCAGCAGAGCTGCTCTGCATTCAAGGGCCCTGGCTCCTTTCTAGTCCCTGGGGACATTTATATTTAATATATTTTAATATAAATATACAGAGAAATAGAAAATATAAAATCTGAGGGGTTAGAGGGAAGAAAGGGAGCATGGCAAGAAGCCTAAGCTGGAAAGGGCTGCTTAGGCCAACTTGACCTCCTCTTTGACCCTGTGGAGAGAACAGAAACTGGCATAAGATAACTTATCCTAGGAGCCTTCAAGCAAAGTGACTTCCACAGCCCCAGGGTGCTCAGGTGACTGCTGGAAGCTGGGGCTTCCTAGCTCTGCCTAGAACTGCAGAGAAAGACTGGCTCCTGAAAGAGGCCTTTGTGAGCTAGTCCAGCTGTCCCTGTGCCTTCCTCTCAGTGGTGGGACAAAAGGGCTGATGCTCCAATGCCAGGGAGATGGCATAGAGGTCCTTCCTCACCCTTTGGCTTCTGGCTTCTCCTCCTTGGTCTTCTCCTCTTCAGTCACCTCTAGAACATAAAAATACAGGGACTGTTAATTAAGGACAATTCCTCTACAAAGAATCCTGGTCTTCACTAACACTAAAATCCCTTTCCCAAAACTATAGCAAAGTAGAGAGAACAGAGAAAAACTCATCCCAGGTCCTCCCAGTGAGCCCTGTTGAGACAAACAGGTTGGACCGGTTTCCCAGCCTGCAAGAGCCAGAACCCAGTGGGAGGAGGCAACCCCCTGGGAAACGGGTGAAGTGCTGGGAAAAAGGCTGGGGTGGTATGTGAGAGCCAGGCTCAATCAACCAGTAGAGATGACTGTCATTGTTCTGTGGGCCTGGCCACTTCTGGGAGTTACCCAAAGGCCCAGGGAGCTGAGTGAAAGCCCCAAAAAGCTGGCAGGAGCCTCAACTCCCTCCTCCTGGTGCCCTACATAGATTCATTTTTCTCCAGGACTTAAGACCCAAATCTTGGCCCAACCCAAACCCACCTTTCTTCTCCTCTGGTTCTTTTTCTTTCTCATCTTCTGTTTTGACCCTTTTGGCTTTCTTGAAGTTGGAAGTGTTCTTCCGGCCACCTTCACCCTCCTCATCGGAATCAGAGAACTCTTCTTCACAGGCAATTCGTTTGTCAGAGGAACAGACTGGGAGGCAGTGAATGGAAAGTATGGGTACGACACCAAGAACTCTCAGGATCTATGCCCAGTGCTTCTCGATGCTACTGCCCCTGTCTCCCTCCCCAACACCAGGGTAAAGGGCTAACAGAAGGGGGAGAACTCAGAACTCAGGCTCTATCTTTTCTTTTTTTTTTTGTTTTTTTTTGAGACAGGGTCTCACTATGCAGTTCACTTTTGTAGCCCAGGCCAGTCTGGAACTCACACCCATCCTGCCTCAGCCTCCCATGTGCCACCACGCCCAGCTTCAGACTCTTTTTTTTTTTTGTTTTTGTTTTGTTTTTGTGGGACCAGGGTTCGAACTCACGACCTTGTACTTGCCCAGCAGGCACTTGTGCCTCGGAGCTATCTCCCCAGCCCCTTTTGGTTTTTTTTTTTGTTTTGTTTTGTTTTGCCAGCTTCAGACTCTTATTCCCACTTGATACTTAAAAGTTTCTCGGCAGCCCAGTGCTGGACATACAAAACAGCTGTGACCCTGGACACAGAGATCCCTAATGGTAATAGCACCAGGGCCAGGTCACAGTGGCTGGGGGCTGAAGTTCATGTGTCCTTAGGGGACTTGAGCCACAACAGTAGAGGGAAGTCAGTGCTCCCCAGAGTGGAGGGCACAGGCCCTAGGTCTGGCTCTTACTTGAGATACGCTTGTCAGGGTCTTCTTCGTCCTCATCACCACTCTCCTCAGGAATGGCATCCTCAGGAATTGCCTGCATTTGGACTCCAGGTGCATGAGGCAGCATTCTCAGGTTTTCAAAGAGCCGCTGTCTGTGACCAACAGAGAGGATGGCTTTGTTCTAGTCCAGACAAACTGGAGCCTAGGATGGTCAACCAAGGGACAGCCAGGTGGTGTACTTACTTGATCTTCTCCAGGTACTCGTTAGTGTTCTGATTAGTCATATTGGAAGGACTGATGTGAAGCTTGAAATCTGGTCCAAAGTATTCGAAGTAGTCATTGTATGGGAGTTCTAATTGGGGTAGGAGAGAAGAGTCAGAGACCTGGCTACCACACGACCCAGAAAAAGCCACTCGGAGACTTCTCTGGGTCTCTTGACCTATCTGTAGAAGAAAAGGACAGTCGACACAATGAAACATGCTTGCTAGTTCAAAGGCTGAGCCAGGAGGGTCACTTGAGCTCACATGTTCTCTAGACCAGCTTGAGCAACACAGAGACTCATCTAAAGACACCTTTGATAGTAGGAGACTTGGGCACCTACACTGTTTTCCAGTGTCCCTACTAGTGGTATATGTGTTACTAGGAGAGGAAGGCCCAAGTCCCTGGGCCCTTAAATAGCAATAAGTACTCCCTTCACTCCTAATCCACTTAGCCTACACAGTAGGAAGTCCAAAGCTGTAAATAAGCACTGGTAATCTTTTTCTTTTCTTTTGCAGAACCGGGGATTGAACTAAGGCCCATTGCGTTTACCAGGCAAGTGCTTATTCTACTGAGCTACCTCCCCAGCCCCCTTTTTGTCTTTTTTTTTTTTTTTGTGGGACCGGGGTTTGAACTCACGACCTTACACTTGCCATGCAGGCACTTGTGCCACGGAGCTATCTCCCCAGCCCCCCCTTTTTGTCTTTTTGAGGCAGATTCTCACTATGCAGTTCAGCCCAGGCTGGCCTTAAGCTCAAAAGGCTATATATTCCTGCCTCAGCCTCCTGAGTGCTTGCATTATAGGCATGTAGGCATGTGCAACCACACCCAGTTTAAGCACTGGTAATCTTGTTCAAACAAGAATCAAAAGGGAGAGGAGATAGACTAAAAAAGGGATAGGGCATAACTGACCCATATGGTCTCAAAGAGTAAGAAGGTAGGGAGGAGACTGACTAGTGTCCAAGGAAGAGAGGTGCTGAAACCAGGGGAAAGGTGGTGTGAACTCAAGGACACATGAATTTTAGCCCCAGCCACTGTGACCTGGCTCTGGTGCTATTACCATTAGGGATCTCTGTGTCTAGGGCCACAGCTGTTTCATATGTCCAGCACCGGGCAACATTACGAATGGTGTAACCACCTCCTCCCAGCATCAGCATAGGCAGGTTGAAACTTTTGACAAATTCCACACACTTGGCATGCCCTGTGGAAGAGAGGGATGGTAGGTTAGAAGACCACTGGCAGAACTCTGTTCACCCACACTTGTATTACACCTGCTCTCACCTTTGATGGTTAGATTGAAGCAACCCAGCCGGTCCCCAGAGAGGGAGTCTGAGCCACACTGTAAGACCACCGCACTAGGCTGGAACATCTCCATTACTTTGGACATGACCTAAAAGAACAGATTTTGGTCAATACCAATCTTAAGGAAAGCGAAGGGGTGAGGTCTTTCTTCTATTCCTTATCATGCCTAGCTTCCCACTTTTCCTCATGCTGTGTGCTAGAGAAGGCATCTTCCAATTTGAAAGAATCTCTAAGACAATTTTAGTTGTAGTAACTCTGAACCTAGAATGGATTTCCTGCAAACTCTATTTTTTTTCCTTCTTTCACTGCCCAAGCTCCAGTGCCACTTCCTTTAGGAAGTTTTTCAATCCTTAGCTGCACCTGCTCTAATTTGGTCTTACAGGCTATAAGCTTTAGCACAGAGGCACTTGTATACAGTATGATCACAACCACAGTCTAATTTACTGAGGACAGAAAATGGTCTCATACTTTTGTCACAGTTACTACTGGGCACATAGTAGGTGACTTCTGCTGAGTAACCACGATTCTATTGGATGAATACTCTTACAAGTTCTCAATGCTTATAAATGAAGATGTATGGGACTGGGGATGTAGCTCAGTGGCATAAGTATCTGCCTGGCGAAAACAAGGTCCTAAGTTTCACCCCCTGTACCAAAACAAAAACAACCATGAATGAAGACTTATCCCCTAAGCATAGTCTTCAATCCTCCCTTTGAAATATGGACCGCAGTCTACAGCCATACTACCCTGAATGTGCCCAATCTCATCTGAAATCTGGACCTCAAATCCACCTCCTGCCACTCCGTTCTATCCTCTCCCACATCACACTGGCCTACATGCTACTCCATACTAGTGTCTTTGCACTTCTGGGGGTGCTGTTTCCTCTGCTAAATGACATCCTTTCTGCCCTCACCTCTTTCTCCATATGGGTACCTCTTCATTTTTCAAAGTCCAGCTCAAATGTCACTGCCTCTGTGAACCTACCCATGACTACCCCTCTCTGCAATCCAGGCAGCAATTTGTCAATCTTGTTCATCCCTCCAAAACACAGGCACCAGGCCAGCTGCCTAAGGACTCCAGCAGCAAGCGTGCTTGCAGAACATGCCAGACAGTCTTCCCTGAATCTTCAGAAGGGCTTTCCCAGACAAAGCCAGTCTGCAAAGTCTGGAATAAGTCCCTATTCTTCAAATGTACAAATATAAACATAAGGCAAAAGGGGTATGAAACGCCCAGCAAAGATAATGCCACCAAAAGAACATAACAATTTCCCAGGTGAAGGCCAGCCTATATTTTAGAGCTTTCAATGATAGTGAACAGCTGGCTGTACCATGTGTGCCACAGATTTGTCACCACTGTCCTGGCATTGATCCCAAACAGATAAATATAAAACAATATTGAGGGCCCGGCAGGATGGCTCAGTGGTCTAAAGCGCCTGCTTAGGAAAGCTTAGGCGGCTGCAGGGACCGTGGTTCGATCCCCGGCACCACATGCTGCGCCAGCCCTGCCCTCAGGACAGGCTGAGCCGGTCATAAAAATAAATAAATAAACAAAAAGTTCTGAAACAAGAAAAAAATAAAAATCCAGCCTGGGCTACAAAGGGAGCTCAAGGCCAGCCAGAACTGCATCCGAAACCTTGTCTCAAAAAGACAAAAATAAAACAATGTTGGTCACAGGCTGGGTATCCCCTGTAGCATATACTGTAAGTACAAATATTGTATGTTAGATATTTTTGTATCCAGCAGAAAACCCAATCAACAAAGGACATCAACAGATGTCTAGATAATTTTGATTCTCCCAACTGACCACCCCATGAGCCATCACTGCAATACCTCTCATTTCCTAATTAGCTTGGCTACCCTTCCCCTAGATCAATTCCACTGTAGCCCAAGGGGTGGATAAAGACACTTACCGGCTTGAAAATGGCCTCATAAGACTCGTCATCAATTCCATCTCGGAGTGGGTAGTTAACAGCATAATACTTGCCTTTGCCAGCCCCAATATCCTAATTAAGAAGGACATTAAAGTAAAACTAGGGGCTGGGAGATAGCTGAGTCGAGTAAGTGCTTGCCTGGCAAATGCAAAGACCTGAGTTCAGGGGCCCGGCAGGATGGCTCAGTGGTCTAAAGCGCTTGCTTGGGAAGGCTTGGGTGGCTTCAGGGACCACGGTTCGATCCCTGGCACCACATGCTGCGCCAGCCCTGCCCTCAGGGTGAGCTGAGCCAGCCATAAAAATGAGTGAATAAACAAACAAAGGTTCTGAAACAAGAAAAAACAAATAAATAGCCGGGCGTGGTGGCGCACGCCTGTAATCCCAGCACTCGGGAGGCTGAGGCAGGAGGATTGGTGCGAGTTCGAGACCAGCCTGGGCTACAAAAGTGAGCTCAAGGCCAGCCTCAACTGCATAGCGAGACCCTGTCTCAAAAAGACAAAATAAATAAATAAATAAATAAACAAAGACCTGAGTTCAATCCCCAGTTCCACACACAAAAAAAGTAAAACCAAAAGATGAAGCTAGGAGGGAGCTGAAGATTAGGGCAGGAAGGCTAAGGAATGAAGTGGTTCTGAGGGAGACAAGCTGGGCCCAAGATGTGCCCAAGACAGAGCAGGGAACCCCAGTTTATGCCCTTCAACTCTCTTCTCTGCATACACCAAGCTTATACTGATAGTGTAAGCTGCTTATTGGACTCCACTGAACACTGTACCACAAAGCACAAGATTTCTGCCTCTGGACTGGGTTAAAACTGGCCACCAGCTGAGTCACAGAAATAATAGCCACCCCAACAACCCTTTCCTCTAGCTTTACTCTTTCCATTCTATGTAGGTGTGGTGTGGAGAGAAGCAAGAGGGAAACTTCTCTAACTTCAAAATATTCAATGTAGAGCTGGGAAGATAGCTCAGTAGAGTAAGCGCTTGCCTGGCAAGTGCAAGGTCCTGAGTTGAATTCTCAGTACCAGGGCTGGGGTGGGGGAGGCTGACAATATAGCTTAGCAAACTAAGCATTTACTTAGGCAAGCACAGGGATTGGGGTTCAATCCCCAGTACCACATGCTGTGCTGGGCCCTGGGTATGCTGAGCCAGCCACAGAGGCTAGGTATATTGGTGCATACCTGGAATCCCAGCACTGGGGAGGCTAAAAACACGAGAATCACTAGAGTCTGAGCTGTGTAATGAGATCCTGTACCCAATACATTAAAAAAAAAGAACAGAAAAAAAGAAAAAGAAAGAAGAGAAAATAGTTTTAATGCTTAGGTATTTCTAAGCAACAGAGATGTGGAAACTGGCTGAAGGAAGATGGAAGAGCAGCAGGGTATTTCCAGAGCTGACCATTACTCACTGTAATGTTTGCTACAGGAAACAACTGAATTAGTGCCACTTTCTCACCCAGGGGCTACTGGCATGGCAAATACCTGAGGTCACTATACATTTTTTTTTTTTTTTTGTCTTTTTGAGACAGGGTCTCGCTATGCAGTTGAGGCTGGCCTTGAGCTCACTTTTGTAGCCCAGGCTGGTCTCGAACTGGCACTGATCCTCCTGCCTC
>PVJA010041709.1:0-17671 GCA_004027025.1 Myocastor coypus
TTTTTTTTTTTTTTTTTTTTTAGCTTCTGTTTCTTTTACTGTATGTTCAGCCTATTGGGAATCAGTTACAAGATTTAACGGATCAGAGCAATCTTGAAATAACATAATAATTGCGGCTAACTCTGTCTTTTGAACAGAGAAAAAAGGAGTTTGCTCCATTTAGTTTTAGGATCCTGTCATGCCAAGTTTATTGGTGTCGGAAAAAAAAAATTCCTTTAGGAATAGTTTTAGTTTTAACAACAGAAGGTAATATTCATTGGGTTCTTTTAAGAAATTGAAGGCATTTATTTTTTGAAAAATTATAGTGAATGTCACCGAAAAAGTCTTGTAAAGCAAGTTGCCATTTATTTGAAAGTTTGTACTGACATAGAATTTCTTGTTGAGTAAGTGACACTATAATTTGTTGGGGATTTATGCCAATAAGATGGCAAAATCTTAATCTACCTTTAGTAATAGCTTTATAAATTTTATCTAGATAAGTAGATAACATTTTATGTTATTTATTAGGCAAAAATAGCCATTCTAAAATACTATCTTCCTGCCAAAAGATCCTGGTAGATGAGTGTTGTGATGGAAAAAACAACTAGTACAACTGGTTGATCAGGATCAATTCTGTCCAAATAAGCAGTCTGCATAATTTGTTTAATCTGTAAAAGTTCATTTTTGGCTAAAATACTTAAAGATTGGGGTCTATCTAAGGCAGGGTCCCCTTGTAATGTAAAAAATAAATTTTGCAGGGCATAGGTGGGAATTCCTAAGGAAGGCCTAAGCCAATTAATGTCTCCCAGAAATTTTTTTTTTTTTTTGGTCTTTTTGAGACAGGGTCTCGCTATGCAGTTGAGGCTGGTCCTGAGCTCACTTTTGTAGCCCAGGCTGGTCTCGAACTCGCACCAATCCTCCTGCCTCAGCCTCCCAAGTGCTAGGATTACAGGCGTGAGCCACCACTCCCGGCTCTCCCAGAAATTTTTGAAAATCATTTAAAGTGTGCAGGCAATCTTGCCTAATTGAACCTTTTGAGGCCAGACATGGGTTTGATCTAATCTATTAGGTACTCAAAGGGTGGTTGTTCTTGTATTTTTTCTTTCGCTATAATTAATCCATATTCTCCTAAGACTGACTCAGCCTTAGTTACAAGTTGCTTTAATTTAATTTTGTCAGAATGGGCAAACAGTAAATCGTCCATATAGTGCAAGATTAATGCTGAGGGAAATAAACATCTTAACTCTTCCAGAGGTTGGTTTACATAAAACTGACAAAGCATTGGACTATTTAACATTCCCTGAGGCAAGACTTTCCACTGATACCTCGAAGTAGGTTTGTTATTATTTAAGGAGGGGATCATAAAAGCAAATTTTTCTCTATCTTGAAGTTGAAGGGGAATAGTATAAAAGCAATCCTTTAAATCAATAATGGTTAAAAACCAGTCCTTAGGAATTATACTAGGTTGTGGCAGGCCAGGTTGCAATGTACCCATTGGCTGAATGACAGCATTAATTTTCTTAAATCTGTAATTACTCTCCATTTTCCTGACCTTTTAATTACAAATACTGGGGAATTCCAGGGACTTGTTGAGCCTTCTATTCTGTCCTCATTTCACAATTCTTGAACTATATTTTCAAGAGCCAAAAGCTTCTCTTTTGTCAAAGGCCATTGCTCCACCCAAATAGGCCACTTTGTTAACCTCTTAATGGGGAGGGTGAAGCTGAGAGCAATGGCCATTACTCTAAATTTGAATTTAAGGCAGGGGTTTTTATCTCCTGGGAAATCACAGGGATCTGTAAAGAAGCCCCCAACTGAGAAAGTAGATCTCCTTTCCAGAAGTTCATCACAATGTCTGCCACATAGGGTTGTAAATTTTCCCTCTGGCCATCTGGCCCAGTGCCGACCAATATATTTTGACTTTGCTGAATATTAGTCATGGTTCCTATTCCTGAAAATGTGACAGAAACAGGCATCATTTTTTAAAGTTTTTTTTAATTTCTCATTTCAGAACTTTTGTTTGTTTGTTTGTTTGTTTATTTTTATGGCCGGCTCAGCCTGCCCTGAGGGCAGGGCTGGTGCAGAATGTGGTGCTGGGAATTGAACCGCGGTCCCTGTAGCCACCCAAGCTTTCCTAAGCAGGTGCTTTAGACCACTGAGCCATCCTGCCAGGCCCCAGAAATAGGCATCTTAGTGTAGAGATAAGAAATTAGCATCTCGAGAAGCACAGAGCAATAAACAAAGCCCAGGGACAGTTGTAGTCTGTTACTTGGGAATTCTGGGAAGCTGGGATTCAAGGAGGCACATAACAGGTTATCTTGATGGCTCCTTGTTTGTTGTCTCCTCCCCTGCTTGGAATGTTTTTAATTAGCATTTGTGTGAACCTAGTAATAGGGAAAAGGTGGAAGTCAATGGAGAATGCAGGCCTCACATGATCATGTTCACTAGCCTAAAATAAAGCTGAGATGCTTCAGGGGTTCTGGAATCACTTTGAGAGAGACAAGTCTCAGTGAGACCTCTGAGCTAAATTCATCGGTCTTCTCATTGTTGCTTTTGGCACCGACTCTGAACATTACAACATCTTAGGCCACTGACAGGGCCAGCTCCAGTGTTTGTTAATCCTTTAAAAACCAAGCCTTGAATAGTTATAGATAACTGGGGTCTTTGTTCCAGAAGCGTTTGCCACCATATTGAAAAGTCAGTGCTTCTAAATCCTCCTTTTCTTTTCCCTGGCATGCTGTTGCCTTTTACATAAGGTAGCAGTAATAACTAAGCAATCCTCTGTGTGCTTACTATCTGAAAGGGTATGGAGGTAGACCTCATCACAAGAATTTCTCCTTCATAATCACTATCTATGACTCCTAATTGTACAAAGACACCTTTGCTAGTAAGGCTACTTCTCCCTATAATCAAACTAATAGTATCTTTGTTTAAGGGACCAAAAACATTAGCACGAATTTTATGTACTCCATAAGCAGGTTGCAAAAACTGATTTTCTATTGCTACAATGTCTAAGGCTGTGCTTCCTGGTGTGGCATGAAGAAGATCTGAGACCCTTAGTTTTGGTTGATTGTGGGGTTGTTCAAAGGAAACTGCTGATACCCCATATGGTTTATCTCTTGGCCCCAAGGAAAAGGGTCCATTGTCCAGTTTCCCTGCTGTTGTCAAGGTTGTCCATTTTTATCAAATTTGGAGTGACATTCATTTGCCCATTGTTTATCTCTTTTACATTTTGGACATAGCCCTGGTTTCTTAGTTTTATCTTTATCCTTTTTCTTTTCTTTTTTTATCCTTTTTCATGTTCCCTACTTGCTACATTTAAATCATTTAGTACAATTTTTTTTATATGAAGTTTGTAAAGTAGCGGCCAATAAATTAGCTTTATAGGGCCCAGAACCAATATCTACACAAGCGTTAATGTATTCCTCCAATGAAGCACCTTGAGCCTTTAATGGGGATATAACCTTTTGATGTTTTGAGTTAGCATTTTTAAGACAAAATTTATAAAAACATATCCCAAAGATCAAGTTGTCTGTTTTATCAATTGCCTCCTTGAGTCGAGAGATAAAGGGCTCATTTTGACACTGTATTACTTTAGTAAAAGACTTCTGAGCTTCTCCTGTTTTTTTTTTTTTACCTTCTCCCATCCTCTAAGACAACATAAACGCATCTGAACAATAGCCATATCATCATACTGAAGTTGAGCTGTTATACAAAGCCATGCACCTGAGCCAGTAAGCTCATCTGCTGTTATGGCAACTGGCAGATTTTTACCTCTGTTTATCCTGTCTTGGGTTTCTGCCTCATCTTTCCACCAGGTATGGAATTGAAGATACTCCCCTGGCTCCCAAACAGTACAGCATACTTCCCAATCATGAGGAGTAAACCTATGTTCATCTGCCAATCCTTGTAAGAGGCTGACAACACAATCAGATTGCATTCCATAAGACATAACAGCTTGTTTCAAATCTTTGATTACCTGAAAAGCTAAAGGTTGATAATATCACCGTACATAACCATCTGGGTATTTCCCATTTGCAGAGTGTTGCTGAACCACAACAGGGCAAACTCCCAGTGGAGTTTTATAAGCCTCTGGATGTCCCTGGTTCCTTCCTTGTAATATAGCTTGAGTCACTGTGCCCCTAGGTACAACAGCTGACACAGATTGCTTATGCTCATATGGAGGAGCTGAGGGGTTAATTGGGGGAGGAGGCAGAGGTTGAAATTTGGCAAGCATTGAAGGTGGACTTGAAACATCCAATCACTCCACCAACTTGGATACCATTTGTGTCAAATGTTCCATATGATGGGATAACCCCTGGTTATCTGCCTCTTTCTCCAACCCATTCCCCTCAACATCCAAAAAGTCTCAGAATCAGAGGAGAAAGGCTGACGAGCCGAAAATGTTTGCTTTACTTTCTGATTCTTTGATTTAGATTCTTTACCCAACAAGGATAAATTAAGAGATGTGGTGCTGCCTTTATGATCCATACTGTCCTCATCAACTGAAACCTTTGTAGGACTGCCTTCCTGAGTCTGAAGAATTAGCTGAAGACTCAGTTCCTCATAGTCAGACTGCAGCAGTTCCAAAGCCAAAGAAATAAGGTTACACAAAGACCACATACTTAAAGGAATAGATTTTCCTTGCTGGTGTCCTCTGTACAGAGCTTTCATAACTTGCATCCAAACTTAAGTTGAGAACAGCCTTTCCCTTAGGCTGAAACCAGCAACAATGTCTTTTTATGAGGAAAAATAACTTTTCAAAACGCTTTGATTTCACCTTTGAGTAATGTCTCTATAAGTTGGACATACTTCTTTTATACTGAAGCAGAATTTCCCATTACTCTGAACAATTGCTGGTGGTCTCGCCTACCCGGGGCATACTTTTCCCACTCAGTCCTCTCATAACTCACTCCAGTCATCTTCCCTGCCCCACGTTGTGCGCCATTTGTTATAATGTTCTGTGTTGCTGAAAGAAATGACGAGAAGACCCGATGAAGGTAGCTCAGAGGACTCACTGAGACTTATCTCTTTCAAAGTGAGCCCGACAAACGGAAGGATCTTATTTTTATTGAGTACTCAAGGACAGGCTAAACAATGTGCATAACTGCTTTGGTGAATACAGACTAGAGATCACTACCTCTTTTACCATTTACCTAACATTAGGTTAATACAAATACTAATTGAAAACATTCCAAGTAGGGGAGGAGACAACCAGTAACATCCCAAGCAAGGGAGGAGACAACAATCAAGGAGCCATTAGAATAAGCTGTTATCTGCCTCCTTGAATTTCAGGTTTCGAGAATCCCCAAGTAACCCACTACAGCTGTCCCTGGGCTTTGTTTATTATTCTCCACTTCTTAAGATGGTAGTCTCTTATCTCTGCAACTGTTTGCTTACTATCTGAAAGGGTATGGAGGTAGACATCATCACAAGAATTTCTCCTTCATAATCACTATCTATGACTCCTAATTACACAAAGACACCTTTGGCAGTAAGGCTACTTCTCCCAATAATCAAACCAACAGTATCCTTGGGTATGGGACCAAAAACATTAGTTCAAATTTTATATACTCCATAAGCGGGTTGTAAAAACTGATTTTCTATTGCTACCATGTCTAAGGTTGCATTTCCTGGTGTGGCATGAAAAAAATCTGAGACTCTTAGTTTTGGTTGATTATGAAGTTGTTGAAAGGAAACTGCTGATATCCCATGTTGTTTATCTTTGGACCCTGAGGAAAAGGGCCCATTGTCCAGTTTCCCTGTTGTAAAAGTTGTCCATTTTTTATCAAATTTGGAGCAACATTCATGTTTTTCCCTTTTACACTTTGGACACAGCCCTGGTGGCTTAGTTTTATCTTTACCCTTTTTTTTTTTTTTTTCTTTCTTATAATCCTTTTTCATATGCCCTATTGTGCCACAATTAAAATATTTCATAAGATTTTGTTTACATGAAGTTTATAAAGCAGCAGCTGGTAAATTAGCTTTATAAGGTTCAGATGTGTCAAATGTTCCATATGATGGGATAACTCCTAGGTATTATTTGTCTCTTTCTCTAACTCATTCCCCTGAGCATCCAAAAAAGTCCTTGGAATCAGAGGACAGAGGCTGAAGAGCTGAAAATGTTTGCTTTACTTTTGGATTCTCTGGTTTAGATTCTTCACCCAACAAGGACAAATTAAGAGATGTGGTGCTGCCTTCATGTTCTGTAGTGTCTTCATCAACTGAAACCTTTGTAGGACTGCCTTCTTGAGTCTGAGGAATTGGCTGCACACTGAATTCCTCAGAGTCAGACTGCAGCGGCTCCAAAGCCAAGGAGATAAAGTTACATAAGACCACACACTTCCAAGAATAGGTTCTCCTTGCTGGTGTCCTCTGTACAGAGCTTTCATAACATGCTTCCAAACTTTTAACTTTAGAGCATTTTTTCTCTTAGGCTAAAACCAATAACAGTGCCTTTTTATAAGGGAAAATAATTATTTGAAACTCTTTTGTTTCCCTTTTACCCCCGCTCCTTTGAGTAACATCTGAATAAGACAGACATCTTCATTTTCTATTGAAGCATAATTTCCAATTACTTAGAGATTTTTCTGGTGGTCTCACCTACTCTGGGTGTACTTTTCCCATGTGGTCAGGCCTCTCAATTCACCCCTGGGCGTTTTCCATGCCCCATGTTGGGTGCCAGTTGTATATTATGAGTCAGTGCTAAAAAAAATGACGAGAAGACTCGATGAATTTAGCTTTAGAGGACTCACCGAGATATCTCTCCAAGTCAGAAATATCTCACTTGTATTGAAGGCTAAAAAAACAGACTAAGGAATGTGCACCACTACTTTAATAAATACAGATTACAAATCACTATGTCTTTTACCATTTACCTAACACTAGGTTCACACAGTTGCTAACAGATAACACTTCAAGCAGGGGAGGGAACAACCACTAACATCACAAACAAGGGATCAAAGAACAGGGCACCTGCAGGATAAGCTGCTATCTGCAACCTTGAATTCCAGATTTCTGGGATTTCCAAGTAAGAGAAAGCAGCCCTCCCTGGGCTCTGTTTATTGTTCCCTGCTTCTAGGGATATTAATTGGCCTTTGGTCTTATCTCTGTATTACTATATGAACTGCATGGTCAAACCCTGTCTTTGAAAAAAAATCAAACAGTTTCTGATAACTTGTTTTTTAATGTACTTGATACAGAGTCTCATTACTTATTTTTTTAATGTATTTGATACAGAGTCTCACTATGCAGCTGAGAGTCATAGTGATCTTCCTTTTTTAGCCTCCCCAGGGCTGGAATTATAGGCATGCATCACCAAGCCTGGACTTGGGGGTGGGCTCAGCATGCCAGGAGGCAGGGCTGGTGCAGAATGTGGTACTCAGGATCCAACCCCAGTCCTTGAGCTTGCCTAACTAGGCAGTTAGTGCACTGAGCTATCTCTTATGACTTTTATTTATTTTTTTAAATTGCTGTATTTTTATTGCATTTAATAATTAATAATAATGTGGCAGTTTCAAAACACATTAGTAGTACATTTCCAGTATTTGATACAATGCATATTGTTGTCCTCCTAGTAGTTATTCAGAACACAGGGTGTAGACATGATAATTTTTCTAATCGTTATTGGTACATGGTTTATGTCTGGTTGTCGCCCCATAGCTCATACAGTCATGGGATGAGGACTTATATAGATTGAGACTTGACTCATGAGTCACTGGGATTTTGTGTTTTAGTACTGATCTAGAGTTTGAGACTTGATCCATGATCCCTGGGATTATGTGTTTTAAGTACTTCTGGGATTATGGGTGTAGCCTAAGGCAGATAGGCTAAGGCGGAGAGCCTGAATGTAATATAAAGAGAGGCAATGCTCTCTGCCCTGTTCCACACAGCCTTGGGCCAGCTGAATATGGACTGAAACCTCCAGTAACTGTGAGCTAAATAAGCCTTGCCTTTCTTCATTTTGACTGTCAGGTATTTGTCCCAGCAATGAGTAAAGAGTAACTAAGACAATTTGGTATCACAGAAGTGGGGTTGTTGCTGTGACTAACCTGACCATGTAGAGTACAAGCCTTTGGGAATGGCTTACGGGAAGAGATAGGAAAAATTCAGAGATGTTGCCTACAAGCGAAGCACTGGAAAAGCCTCAGCTATTCTGTTTGGGAGATTCTGGTCAGAACTCAGAGCAGAAGACTGGCTTGAAGCCTGGGTATAAAGAATAGCTTAAGAGCAGAGACTGGAAAGGTTTGGAGAGGTCATCTACTTGTGAAGAGCTGGAAAAGCTTCAGCTGTTCTGTAGAGTAGATTCTGATCAGAACTCAGACCAGAAGATTGACAGAAGGCCTGCATGTAAAGACCAGGCTGAGGAGGTTTCTGCTGGGAAAAAGCATTAGTCACAGGACTCCAGATGATTTGTGCTATGGATTGGTTGGAAGTCTGTCAGAATTTTGCTCATGCCTAGAGACTTCACCTAAAACTAAGATTAAGCATGGTGGACTGATTTCAAAACAACAAACTATTGGGGTGGTGGCATGGTTATTTGTGGATTTTAGCAAGATTTATGTTGAAAATCAAGAGGAAAAAGCCAAGCAAGATGATTTAAAATATTGTGAGTTTGGCTAGGAAGGAAGCACCAGGAGCTGTGGACTGCAAAGATGGAGCTAAAAGGTTCTCTATTGCTGGGAAGGAACCAAAGAATTGAAAGGATGGCCTGAGGGCATCACAAGAGGTGGCAGCTCTCCACCCTTTGCAGCTTCAGAATTACAAAGGAGAGAGGTTTTGCCTTGAGAAGAAAGCCACAGAGACCCAAGTACCAGAATGGCGGCAGTGGCCAAACCAGGTTCCAAAATGGCACTGGCATGGAGAATTTGTTTTTTGGAATCAGGGTCAGAGTGCTCAGCAATCTAGGCCCCCGACCCCTACAGCCAAGAGAGAAGGAAGCCTGGCTACTGCTCCAGCTGGCAGAAACTCTTGGCATCATCCACATAAGCATATGCAGAATACAGGAATTCTGAAGTTAAGAAAGCTTCCACCTCGATTTCAGAAGAAGACCTGGGAGGCCAGGCAGTGTGCCCCTGAGAGGGTAATGTGTAAAGCTGTGTGTGAGAAGCCTGTTCAGCAGAAACCCCAGAAGTGTGGAAAAACCAGGAATGTGGATCATGCAAAGAGAGAGCAAAGCTGTCCTAAGAAAGTACAGAAAAATTTCTTCTCCCTGAACTAAGAGAAAGTTGTATACATAATCCAATGTTCCATAAATTGTGGTGGGTTATTGACAATATGGACAATGATGGAAGCTATTGATTTAAGCCTTTTACAGCTTATCATACTAATCTAGCTTCATGCTTTATGTCTCATGGTTAAACTTTTCTGCTGGGTGGTAAAGGGTATGGTAAAGCAAGACCTGTATAGTAGAACATATAATTTTTGTATCTCCCAAGGTCAGTCAAATCTCCTCAAGATTTACTTTGAAACCATGTGCAGTGCTTTGTAGAACTATTGTCAGTGTCAACTATTCAGATGAGTCATGGCATTGCTTGACCAATTTGCTCTGATGACTTAAGTAATAGTTAAAAATTACATTTTAGTCAAATTATTTATAGTCATTTTCTGTGAATTTTGTCAGCTCTTTAAGTATTTACATTTGAAATGAAAATGCAATTATAGTGACTATAGTAACATGTTTAGAAGCTAGGGAGATAGCTCAGCGTGTAAGCTCTTGCCTGGCAAGTGCAACGTCCTGAGTTTGATCCCTGGTATCAAACAAAACAAAACATGTTTATTCTTTGAGTAGCTAATATTTTTAAATGTTACACCATTTATTTTCCTTAGATTTGCTTGGACAAATACACTTTTGTTGTTTGAACTAAATGAAAATGGCATGACTGTCTTTTTCTGTATTTTTTAGGTAATACAATCTAATAATTTCTTTAAAATATAATGTAATTTTATAAAATACAAGTTCTTTAAAATTAATTTAAAATATATAAACAGATTTTTGTTTTAGTTACATGAAACTTTGTGCTTTTCTTATATGTTAATACATCTGTTGACTAGTATGTATGAGATCTGCACTATATCTTTGAAATCAAGTACTTTAATTAGAAGATATTTATAAAATATACACAGTTTCCATGATCTCCTTGTAACAGCTGGGACCCCCCACCTGTCCTGTGAGTTTCCAGTCAGCTTTTATCTTTTAATCTTCTTTGTTCAATCTTTCAAGAAAAAAAGCAACAGCTGACTATATAATAAGAAAAGCTTCCAAAAGTACATTCCAGGAGTGTTTATTAGTAGTGACTTGTAACTGAGGGTTTAAAAATATATGTGCTCAGCTGTTATAAGCCAATTGCTAAAGATAGCAAAGAAATATTTGGGTCAACATTTCAACAAATAAGGTGTAATGGATACATAATGTACAGCTTCACCATACAGTAATCAAATTGTAGATAAAGAATCCCTCAAAATCCAAATTGAGGGGGCTAGGGAGATAGCTCCGAGGCACAAGTGCCTGCTGGACAAGTGCAAGGTTGTGAGTTTGAACCCTGGTCCCACAAAAAAAAAAAAAAAAAAAAAAAAATCCAAATTGAATCCTTGAAATACTTTTTCTCATATTACACTAAAATTCCTTTCTTCCTATTACAATGATTATACAACCCTCTGGAGTCATACTTCAGATTTTCTAAAACTTTCATTGGAAAATTCAGAAGATGGTTTTACATCCCAATAAATATTCACAGGTAGGTTAAAAAATATATCTGTACTTCCCTACATGTTGCATGCCATTGTTTCTGGATGTTGCTCTCAACACAGGCACTTAACTACTAGAGGCTAACATACAAATTTCAAGGTCATTTTATCTTAGGTTCTTTATTCTCTGAAAACTATGATATGTAAAATGTGAAGGTGCTGAGCAGATCTCCTTACAAGAAGTCGACTCAGAAGAATTCTGATGCTATCATTTTTAGACCTTTTTTCTTCTTTGAGCTAAAAAATTTAAAATCCTTATACATCCTGATATTCTTTGGTCATTAGATGGTTAGTGATTAACCATTAGTACCTTTGAAACCAGGGTTACATACTCCACTAAAGAAACCAATATAACTCAATATTTTTGCTAGAAATGAACTTTCTTTATGATACTTTAATTTTTTTCATTTATAATAAAAATTCTTGTTCCATTTAACTTAGTTTAATTTAATTAGATTTATTTTTTAAGATAAGGTCTTGCCATTGTAGTTCAAGCACACCTAAACTCATATGTGGCTCTTGCTGGCCTCAAACTCTCAGCAATCCTGTTGTCCCAGCCTCTGGAGTTCTGGGATTACAGGCCTGTGCCACCATGCTGGGTTCTTCCTATTTAATTTAAATGGTCAGAGGACAGCCGGCTCGGCCCAATAGGAGCTTTCTTTCCCCCTAATAAATCTATTTTGCACTTAATAAATAAATAGTTATGATGCACCCTCCATTATGTATACCTTAAATTATACTAAGATACTAAGTGCCTGCTTGGTAAATGCTCAGTATTGTTTTCTACCTTTTCTTTTCTAAATTATTGCAGTAATACTTTTCTAAATTGGTGAGTTTTCTGCTTAGGCAGACTCAGGGACTGGGGTTTGATTCCTAGTGTGCTGTGTTGGCCCTGCCCCCAGGGCACAGTGAGACAGTGATCTAGACTGGGCTTGGTAGTGTGTTCTTATAATCCCAGTATTTAGGGGCTGAAAACAAGAGGATCACGAGTCCAATCTGTGTAGTGAGATCCTATAGACCCCATAGTAAATACGTAAAAAATAAAATAAATTGGCGAGTTTTAGCTCTTCAGGGAAAATCCAAATTTTAATTATAAATTATATGTAAAAAGGAAACTACATTTCCTTTGGTTGTGTGATATCTTTTACGAGAAAAGTATAAATTATATAAAATCATTATCTTTAAATGTACTCTACCTCCTTTGGAAATTCCACTGTTGATGATATTGTCATTTCCTAGTGGTTATACAGTATCCAGAGTCTGTTCCTAACACAAAGACATGTACCAAATATCCTTCTTAATATGGTTGGCCTAGAAGAAATCACTTCTCTGAACTGTCTCAGATTACACGTTTAGCTCCAGATAAGTTGTGTATGTCCTGGAAGACTGGAGTTTTCTCCTTTTCCTCCTGTGCTCCCCTTTAGTGCTAGGGAATTAACCAGGACTTCACACATGCTAACAACACATGCTCTACTGCTGAGCAACATGTCTAAGTCTGAGTTCTTTCTTTTAAAGTTCAGAAAGAAGTGTTCCCTCCTTATAAGTACAGAGTCACAAATGGATGCTAGAGGGCAAAGAGCATGGGGCTAGAATCAGGGAACACTTAAAACTGAAGAACAGACCATCAGGTGAAATAGGTTTAATTTACATGTATTATGAGATTTTGGATTACTGGCTTTGGCTCAGCCTCCCAAAATAATAATTAGCTCGTCCCTGGCAGGTCCTCCATGTAATACACAACCTTTGCTTTGATACCACAGTGGAAGATTACCCTAATAAACTATGCCAAATTGGCTTGACACATTTAGTCAACATTTCATATCAACTGAACCTTTTTGTATTCTAGAAGACTGGGTGGCCAAAAGTCAAGCTAAATCCTTAATAGGCTTAAATTCTTTCATTCTGGCCTGGTGTGCCCCTTTTTTGTATACTGAAGATACTGGCAAGCTCAATATATATATACACTAGTTAATTAGAAGCTCTGCTCTGTATTTCTGTATAGAAGCATTACACACTTTATTTGGATGAGTATTCGATAAATACACTGCCTTCTAACGTTTGCTGAATGACTTGGTTGAGTTTATGTTCCATTCAGCACTTTGAGAACATTTAAACATTCGTGTGAGGCACCAGTAAAGCTGTGATTGTGTTTTCACAGCACATTTTTTACTCCTACCTTCAAATCTGAACTTTCACTCAAGTTCTTACAACATTTTATATCTATTTATCTAATGCAACTTGTCTAAGTCAGAACTTTACAATAATCAGGTCATTTACCCCTACCTGTGTTTTTCTCCAGAATTGTGGGTGCTGGATTTCACTTATGCTAATGCCTTACATTTTTCTAACTATATGGCTTTATGGTATTGAACAAACGTGTTATTATTGCAGATCAAAGACAATGTTAAAGAATAAAACAGTTCACCTTTCTAAAATGGAGCCCCTTGGGGCCTGGCGGGATGGCTCAGTGGTCTAAAGCCCCTGCTTGGGAAAGCTTGGGCAGCTTCAGGGACCACAGTTCAATCCCCGGCACCACATGCTGCGCCAGCCCTGCCCTTGGGGTGGGCTGAGCCGGCTACAAAAATGAGTGAATAAACAAACAAAGGTTCTGAAACAAGAAAAAAATAAATAAATAAAATTTAAAAAAAATAATAAATAAAAATAAAAAGGAGCCCCTTATAATTGAGACCCCTTAGAAGAAAAAGCACTGTGGAAATTAAAATAGCTAACCCTTGCTGAATACTGACTGAACACTTTCTTTGTATAAACTCCTCCTCCTCATAACCTCCATAGGTAGGTTCCACAGTTAATAAATGACGAAGCCTGACTTTGCAGTCTGTGTTCTTAACTATTAAATTAGTTCTTGTCCAGATTAGTAAGGAAAAGGGAGGGAGTAAGGAGAAGTGGAGGGCGGGCAATTGTGACAATTTCACTTATGACTATGACAATTAAATGAGCATTACTGTCACCTTGGCATATGTAAATTTTGTGATTCTTCAGAG
Source organism: Myocastor coypus (assembly GCA_004027025.1). Lineage (NCBI taxonomy): Eukaryota > Metazoa > Chordata > Mammalia > Rodentia > Myocastoridae > Myocastor > Myocastor coypus. The sequence continues at coordinate 13,728 of PVJA010041709.1, forward strand.
AATTTTTTCTCTCAGGAAGCATCTAATTTTTTTTCTTTTGTATGAAACATTAAGTCTGTGTTTCCCAAGTGGGTTCAAACTTGAAATCTTGTCTCTACCTCCCTGAGTGCCGAGATTACAGGCACATGCCACCATGCCAGGATACTGCTAACTCTTATGTGGATACTTTAATCATTTTCTGCTAAGTCCCAGGTGTTCTTCATAGGAATCTAAAATATACCTACATGTTCGCACCAGTTGTAAAAAATCTTTAAACCACATATCTTTGCTACAACAGCAGCACACAGAATTCCTTCCCAAAGTGCTGTGCCTTTCCAATTATAGGTGGCACAGAAAAATAAAAAGTCTCCTTTGATTTTCTTTTTTTTGGGGGGGTATGGGGAATTGAACTCAGGATCTCATACTTGGCAGGCAGGTGTTGTGCCATAGAACTATAACCCCACCTCTTGCTTAATTCCTATTTTGGTAAATTTAAGAAATGGGAAGTGTTTCCTTTTATATCTTTCCTTATTTGGGGAGGTATCTTTTTTTATCTAAACTACTTGTTGCCGGGCGTGGTGGTGCATGCCTGTAATCCCAGCACTCAGGAGGCTGAGGCAGGAGGATCGGTGCGAGTTTGAGACCAGCCTGGGCTACAAAAGTGAGCTCAGGACCAGCCTCAACTGCATAGCCAGACTCTGTCTCAAAAAGACTAAATAAATAAATAAATAAATAAACTACTTGTTTTCACGAGTTTACTAAGTAATATGCTTTTTCATAATCCTTTATATATGTGGAAGTCATTATTCAAATGTAACCATTAAGCAGAAAATATTTAAAAATAATACAGAATATCTTGTGCCTATATTTATTTGCAAATAAAATGCACTCCATATAAGATTTACAAAGTGAAAAGAAAAGAAGGTTCCTTTTTTTTTTGTCTTTTTGAGACAGGATCTCACTATGCAGTTCAGGCTGGTCTTGAGCTCACTTTTGTAGCCCAGGCTGGTCTCAAACTCACACCAGTCCTCCTGCCTCAGCCTTCCAAGTGCTGGGATTACAGGCATGCACCACCACGTCTAGCTAAGGTTCCTAATTTAAATAAGAAGTAAGGAAATGATACTGGCTTTCTTCCTAAAATTAAGTTCTTAAATCTGTAAGCTTATCTCTCCCCAAAGCATTCTTTAAAATGAATGCAAACCTAACTAAGAAATAGATTTCCATAGATACATATTTCATGAGGAGACAGGACTTTACTGCCTCTTTTAATCATGGGAAGAGATTGAAGGTGAACATTGCAGGAATAAGCAAAGGCGTGGTGTTGTAGTTACCTTCTTCATCCCAACAACGTTCCAGGATGCAAGATCAGCATGCAAACTTGCAGCACATACTTACAGCACAAACATACAGCACAAACTAGTATGTGCAGTAATAAAACAATTTCTTTTTTTTCTCTCTTTTTTTTTTTTTTTTCCTGTAGTACTAGGGATTGAACTCAGGACCCTGCCCTTGCCAGGCAGGCACTTATTCTACTAAGCTATCTCCCTGCCCAATGATTCTAATGATATCAAGAAGGATAAATTACTTGGAAATAAATTTAACAAAAGTGTAAAATATCCTTGAAAAGTGACATTTTAAAAAACTGAAAGGGGCTGGGGAGATAGCTCCGAGGCACAAGTGCCTGCTGGGCAAGTGCAAGGTCGTGAGTTCGAACCCTGGTCCCACAAAAAAAAAAAAATAAAATAAAAATAAAAAACTGAAAAAGACATAAATAGAAAGACATTCTATGTTCAATAGCTTGGAACACTTAAGATGATAGTAGTCCCCAAACTGATCTTCAGAGTCAATGTAATTCCTATCAGAATCCCAGATGACTTTGTAGACATTGATAAACTAATCCTAAACTGCATATGTCCTATAGTTTAGAGTTTACATAAGCCTCCAATCCATTCGTTAAAGGTTTGGTCCCCAAGGTGATGCTATTTGGACAAGGTGGAACCTATGAGGTTGGGTGTAGGAGGAGGGTGGTCTTTTAAGTCATTGGAGGCACAGCCTTGAGGGAGATGATGGGACTCCAGTGCCCTTCTTTTTCTTTCACTCCCTGACTCATGATGAAGTGTGTGGTTTTGCTCTCTATCGTGATGAGGTGCTCTATTGTGGGCCTAAAGCAATAGGTGGGGAAAATAATAATGAACTAAATCCTCCAAAATGGTTAGCTAGAATAAAACCTTTTCCTGTATAAGTTGGTCTTTGGTATTTTGTTATAGTGATGAAAACTGAAAAGTACAGTATGGAAATACCGGGGTACCAAAGTAGCCTGAGCAATTTTGTTTTGTTTATTTGTTTTACCCAAACAACCTTTATAAAGAACAAAGCAGGAGGACTCATATGTCCTGATTTAAAAAATTAATCTAAAACTACAATTCAAACATTTGTACTAAAATTAGAAACAAGACAAGCATGCCCAAAATCACCACTCTTGTTCAGTGCAGTCCTGGAAACATCAGCCTGACAAATTGGACAAGAGAAATACTGATAGGAAAGGAAGAAGTCAAATCATCATTTGCTGGTTGTTATGGTTTGTATCTAGTTGTCATCCCAAAGCGTCATGTAAATCATGGGGCTGTCAAGTGAGCAGCTCAAGGGGCAGGCAGGGCCAAAGGGCCAGGGTGGGGTTTTAGGGGCATGACCAAGAGACGCAAGCTGTTAAGCTGGCAGGGTGCACTGTCAGAGGTGCCCTCCACTTCTAGGTGGTGGTCTCTCAGAGGTATAGAGCGAATCATCCTGGACATTGCAGCATAGTCTTGAGGTCTTGCTCTGTAATTCAGGCTGCTTTAAATTATGAAATCTCCAGTAACTGTGAGCCAAATAAACCTTCCCGCCCCTAAGCTTGTGTGTCCAGTATTTGTCCCAGCAACAACAGAACCCTAACACACAATTTGATACCAGGAGAGTGGGGTTGTTGCTATTGGCTAAACCTGACCATGTGGATTACAAGCTTTTGGGAATAGCTTATGGGAAGAAATAGGAAAAGTTTGGAGATGTCACTTATGAACAAAGTGTTGGAACAGTTTTGGCACTTCTGTGGGGGGAGGTTCTGGTCAGAACTCAGACCATAAGATTGATGGAAAGCCAACCTGTAAAGAACAGGCTGAGAAGGTTTCTGCTGGAAAGGAGGGCTTTAGCTGCTGCACTCCAGATCATCTGTGTTTTGACTTGGCAGAAAGTTTGGAAGAATTTTGCCCATGTCCAGAGACTTTGCCTGAGACTGAGATTAAATATGGAGGACTGGTTAATCTTTCAAAGGAAATCTCAAAGCGGTCAAATATTGGGGCAGTGACACGGTTATTTCTGGGGGCTCTTAGTCAAATATATGTTGAGAATAAAGAGCAAAGAGCCCAGCAGAATGATTTTAAAAGTTGTGAGTTTGGCCAGAAAGAAAGCAGCAGGGAGGCTGTGGGACTGCAAAGACAGAGCTGAGATCTCCACTGCCCAAGATGTCCTGAGAGCATCACAGGAGGTGGCAGTTTCTTGCCCTTTGCAGCCTCAGCATCACAAGGGTGAGGGACTTTACTTTGAGGAGAAAGCCGCAGAACCCCATGTTCTACGGAGGCAGTTGCCACACCAGATTACAGAATGGCACACCAGCATAGAGAACTTGTTTCTCAGAATCAGAATCAGATTGTTCAAGAGCCCAGGGAAGGCTGCTGTCTGTTACAGGTCCCGGAAAGCTGAGACTTACAACTGCAGATAGCAGCTTCTCTTGCTGGCACCGTGTTTGTGGACCTCGTGCTTGGGATGTTAATGGCTGTCTCCTCCCCTGCTCGTTTTTTATGTTAGCATCTGTGTGAACCTAGTGTTAGGTAAATAGTAGGAGACAGCGATTTGTAACCTGTACTCAGCCCTGCGTGGTGGCTCACGCCTGTAATCCCAGCACTCGGGAGGCTGAGGCAGGAGGATTGATG
>PVJA010041710.1:0-17725 GCA_004027025.1 Myocastor coypus
CTCACTTTTGTAGCCCAGGCTGGTCTCGAACTCGCACTAATCCTCCTGCCTCAGCCTCCTGAGTGCTGGGATTACAAGCGTGAGCCACCACGCCCGGCTAGATAACATAATTCTAAATGAGGAAAAACTGAAGTCTTTTACTTTCATCTGGTACAAGACGAGGATGTCCCCTGTCACCTCTCCTATTGAATATAGTTCTGGAATCATTAGCTACAGCCATTAGACAAGAGAGAGAAATAAAAGGAATAAGAATAGGTAATAAAGAAGTTAAGCTACCATTATTTGCAGATGGTATGATAGTCTACTTGGAAGACCCAAAAAAATTCAACCAAGAAGCTACTAGTATTAATACTGAAATTCAGTAGCATAGCAGGATACAAAGTCAACACATAAAAGTCAATAGCATTCCTCTATACAAATAACAAACACACTGAGAGAGAAATTAGAGGAATAACACCTTTTATAATAGCACCATGGAAAATGAAATACTTAGGAGTTAATGTAACTAGAGAAGTAAACGATCTTTTCAATGAAAACAGTACTTTGAAAAAAGAGATCCTAGAGGATTTCAGAAGATGGATAGATATTTCCTGCTCCTGGATAGGTAGAAGCAACATTGTGAAGATGGCCCTTTTTCCTAAATGGTTATACAAATTTAATGCAATCCCTATAAAATAACATCAACATACCTCACAGACCTGGAGAAGTCATTCCTAAAATTTATCTGGAACCAGAAAAATCTAGAATAGCAAAGACAATCCTGGGCAGCAAAGATAAGTCAGGAGGCATTACAATTCCTGACCTGAAGTTATACTACAAAGCCACAGTGATAAAATCAGCCTGGTATTGGCAAAAAAAAAAAGTAGAACTGAGGATCACTGGAATAGATTAGAAGATGCAGAAGCAAATACAAACACACTGAGCCACCTTATCTTTGACAATGGGACCAAATATGTTTACTAGAAGAAAGATAGCTTCTTTAACAAATGGTACCGCGAAAACTGGCTCTCTACATGCCAAAAACTAGCACTTGACCCAGGCCTATCATCATGCACTAAACTAAATTCAAAATGGATTAAAGATCTAAATATTAAAACAGAAACACTAAATCTCCTGGAAGAGAAAGTAGAAGGAAATCTTGAAGACATCAGGGTAGGTAAACAGTTCATGGACAAAAATCAAAATGCATGCTTAACACTTGAAAAAACCAACAACTGGGACCTCCTCTTACTGAGAAGTTTTTGCATGTCAAAAAAAAATTACTGACAGAGTGAAAAGACAACCCACAAATTTCAAAAAATTTTTAACTAATACGTATTCAGACAAAGGTCTTCTATCAAGAATTTATAAAGAACTAGAAACCATTAGAGTCCCAAAATTCAAAGATCCAATCCAGAAACGGGCATCTGAGATTTCTCAGATGAAGAAATATGGAAAAGCTATAAATACATGAAGAAATGCTTCACATCACTAGCCATCCATGAAATGCAAATTAAAACAAACTTAGATACTATCTCACCCCCAGAAGGAATAACTATCATAAAGAAATCAACCAGCAACAAATGTCGGAGAAGCTGTGGGGAAAAAGGAACAATTTTCCACTGCTGGTGGGAATGCAGACTGGTACAACCATTATGGAAATCAGTGTGGAGACTCCTTTAAAATTTAGGACTGGAAATCCCATTCAATCCAGCTGTCTCCCTACTCGGAATTTTCCCAGAAGAACTGAAAACATCATGTCATAGTGATGTCTGTCCACCAAAATGCCCATCATCTGAAGATTTATTGAAAAAGATGTGGTGTTTTATACAATGGAATATTATTCAGCTATAAAGAATGATAAACTAGAAGACTTCATATATAAATGGATATATCTTGACGATATACTTGTAATTGAAAGAAACCAGACCTACATGTGTAAATATCATATAGTCTCTGTAGCGTAAGAACACAAAAGAAGAAATAAAAAGGGAAAGACATAACACAGCTGAATGGAAATTAAGAACATACTACACGATGAAGAGACAGCAGCAGAAAAGTCAGGAAATTTGGCAGGGGAAAATCCATACACTTATGTACACAGGATGAATTAGACAACGGTCCTGAGAATCTCCAGCAGGTTCTTGACACTCAGAGTAACAACATGTAAGACTAAAATCATACTTGGAGTGTCTGTCATTCTGGTCTTCTAGATGTGTGCTGATTCTAATGTAATTTCATTTATTGCTATGCTCTTGCTCAAGTAAATATTTGTTTTAAAAGAAAATGAACAAAGGTGTAGAGAAAACGAGATGGAAAAATGCCATAGGATTGACTGGTTATAATTTTTTTCATGTTTTAAGACTTTTTATGTGCATATTTAAAAATTATGCATTCCATTAATTAAAATCATTTGAACACAAAAAAAAATGGCACTCTGATTAAACTGCATTTTACAGCCTGCAGGACACCTTGGCCAGCTTGAACTTCATCTAGATTTCACTGCCCTCCCACCCAGCTTCTTCCTCCACCAACATGCAAGCCCTTCTCCTTCCTGTCAGCCACACAGGCCAATGGGGGAGGCTGGCGAAAGGGGCAACACGGTCATTTAAACTTGATCCGACCTCTGCATCTTACAAAGCTAGACAGCTAAAAGAAGTAAAATAAGAAGGCCATGCTTGTGGAATGCGTACAGTGCATATCGGCGGCACACGCCTCACTAGGTTTCCCTCGCTTGATTCTCTTGTTCAATTGTTCCTTCTGAAGGCAGAGGATTTTTCTCTTGCGTTTCTGTCTTCTTCAATTTCACTTATCGAATTTCTCCATCTCAGCCATATCATGTTTGTCAGAATTGGTCACAAGAAAGCGGAGTGAGGTGCACGAGGGAGAGAAGTCTGATCTGCTCAGTGGAGAACGCAGAGTACCGGTTACAATTTCGCATATGCTTAGATTTCTAAGTTTCTGTATAAAAAACGTGTAACAGTTTTTAAAAAATCACATTCTATAGGAATTTATTAGAATATTGATGATTGATGGAAAATACTGTTTTGTTATATAGGTCTTGCTTTAACTTGGACCTCACCACCCAGCAGAAAAGTTTAACCACGAGGCATAAAAATTAAAGCCAGGTTAGGATGCTAAGCTATAAAAGACTCAGGTCAACAGCTCCTAATATTGCCAGTTCTGCCAATAACTCACTACTATTATGGAATATTGCTCTATGTATACAACTGTTTTCTCTTAGTTCAATGAGAAATGTTTGTACCAATAGCATTTAGAAGAGTTCTCATGTCTGCATCTTGTACTCTGAACAATTACTATGAAGACAACAATATGCATTGTATCAATTATTGTGGCTGTCCTACTAAGGTGTTTTGAAACTGTCTCAATGTTATTTCTTATTAAAAGTAATAAAAATAAATTTTTTTTTAAAATCTCAAGTTCTACATATGCCAAAACACCACTAAGACTCTGAAGGCTGCATGTGAAGAGCGTATTGCAGTACACAGGACACTCGCTGCGGCCATGTAGTGCCTGTGTGCACTCCTCCCAGACCTAAGGACCAGCTCTACCCACTGTCGGAGAGTTGTCGACCAGCTCCAGGATTTGTATTGCTGTGAGACCTGGGCACACATCCTCTCAGCTTTATTATTATTTATCTTCACCTATTTCCATATCTTTATTTATTTTATTTTTTTTTTTTACTTTAAAGAGAAAAAAATAAAAATAACCATATGTCTCGCTTTGGCATGGGCATGATAATAGCCAGCTTGAGGACGAAGTGACTGGACACATGTGGGGCTCCTGAAAAGCGGGGCGCAAGTGCCCAGTAACTATTAGGATCCTGTGGCTCTTATTCCCGAAAGCAAAGGAGGACCCTGATGTGGACCTCTGCGCATGGACTGCTGGGGTGCAAGCTTTAAGAACTCAAGGAGGAGAACATGGAAAGGCCTTCGAACACCCCACCTGTACACTTCTCTGAAGGTGTCACCAGCCCCGTGTGGGCCAGGGCGGGTCCTATCCTGTAGAGGTGGTTCTCAGCTAAGTGGGATGGGTGCAGGGTGTCAGAGGCTGCAGATCCTAGAAGAGGCCCCATGTGATACCCACAAACGCCAGGCAGTAAAGAGCCATCGCGACTCATGGCCTTGCAGTTGTGGCTGCAAAGGAAGCGCCCCTCTGGCTGACAGGCAGTGGCTGCTCCCAACAGGGTCCTGGTGTGGGCTGAAGGCTGCGTTTGTTCTTCTGGGTCATCTTTCACTTGATCAAAGGCTGTGAGCATCTTCAGGCTCTGCCAAGCACACCCGCGATGGCACCAGGCTTTGGAGTGATACGTTACTACCCACTGGATTATCTTAGCCAGTTTGTGTTACGGGCAACAGTTTGTCTTTGTTTTGAGATAAATACATTGTCCTACAAATCTGATACAATCCTCTTGGAAAAAAATGTGATGAATTCCCCAGTAGTCCACAGCAACGCAGAGACATTACTTATGGAGATGGATGCTGCTGCATAATGTATCTTATTGAATCAGAAGTATTTCCCAGTTGATTATTGGATGCATAAATCCAATCAAAATTATCACCTATCGAACTGAAAGCATTAAACTTACAAACTCAGATGGATCACCTGGCAAATCATAAATATCGCATGGCATTTCCATATTGATCTTCCGCTGTCTGGAGTTGTTGGGAGCAGTATTAACGCTTTCAGGGCCTGGGGCAGGTGAGCCGTCTCTGCCTCACAGGACACACGGCCTCCTTCTGCCTCCCTCCCTCACGGAGCCGGTGACCTCTAGAACTGTCAACGAAGCAGCTCTTCTGCTGCATAAATAGCAAACAAGCAGCGGCAGAAGGTGACCTGTGTGACTGAGCGAGCGTTAGCTGCTCCCTGTGGCCCAGAGAGTGGAACGTGGGAAGCTCATTAGCATGCGGCCCGCTTTTCTCCCGGGAGCACACTGCATTCGGGGTTGCCAGGGAAGCAAGGCTGTCTCAGGGTCAGATGAGTAGGGCTTCGCGACAGCTGTTTGAGTTTTAGTCTAGTGCTGCTCTCCGCTAGAGGCCCCAGTGGGGCTCTGTCCTACGAGGCGCAGCCATGCCTCACGCACCCCACCCTTCTTCCCCTTCCAAACACACCGTGCTTCTCCCAGCATAGGTGCGCACTGCTCAGCCCTGAGGCCAGGTGACACCAAGCCTGCGTGCCCAGTCAGATGCTGTGCTGCATTTCGATTCTGTGCTGTCACCTGCTGTCTGCTGGTGTTCTTTCCCGGGCCCCGCGGCTGACCCCGACAGCCCCCCAGAGCCCCAGCATTGACCCTGCATTCAGAGTCCCACCTGAGAGATTCTGGGTGATCTGACACCCCTTCTGACACGTGATCACTGCTGTCACTCAGCTCTTGCCTGAGGTGAAGGCCACAGTGAGACACGGGGCCCCTGAGGTTTCCTCTGTCTCCTGGGGTGGCTTCCTCTCAGAACAGGGAAGTTGCTAGGAAAAGAGAAGTGGCATCCAGGCGTGTGCGACTCCCAGGCTGCTCGTTGCTTTGGACAGAACCGCGTGTGGAAAGAGCTTCTTGCCCAGTCTGCCTTCACACTTCCAGCGGTGGCTGCAGTTGGCATCACTTGGGATGCAAGGCAAGGCGCGTTCCCCGGTCTTGGCACCTCCTGGCCTCCCAGAGCACCACCCGGCTCATCTGGCTGTGGCCGAGGGATGCACAGCCAGCAGTGGGCTGGAAGCACCCAGCACGCGAGCGAGAAGACTCCCGCGGCCAGTCGGCTGCGTCCACCTCCCCACAGACAGACCTCCCCACTGGGCCACTGGCAGCTTGTGCCTCTGACGGGGCTGGGCCAGCCCGGGAAAATTTCAGGAAACGTGAAATAACATGAATAAGCAAAGGTCTCTCGTAAGCCACGTAAATGAAAATCATGTTATTTATTACTTGCATATAGAAACATGCAAGAGTCTCACAGTGTCTGAGCAGGAAAGGCTCTGCTTCCTGAGGTGAAGCTATCTTTCCACTCCCCACGACCCCAGGTGTCAGCGGAGTCCAGGGCGAGACTGCTCCTGTCCACTGGCACCTGCAGATCTCCTGTCCAAGCTCAGACGTGGGCGTCAGACATGGCATCTCCTTTGCAAGCAAGAACTTATTGACGGCTTCTTCACTATTTGGAGGCTAAAGTCACAGATGCTTTATTTTACCTTCATAGGCAGTCTTCTAAAAATCAATACGATGCTGTGACTACAATTCATGAAATTACAAAGAAATGAAAGGAAAAACATTTATCATCAAGTAACATCACATTTCAGGCTGGAAGTGCTGAAGATGCCTGGGTGGGGCCACTGCAGAAGACGGAGGAAGGCGCTGGGGTTGCTGTGCATGGCTGCCACACATGTACAGGCCACGGGTGCCGGTCATTGTGACAAGAGGCAGGGCCCCAACACGGTGCGCTCTCTCTCTCTCTCTCTCTCTCTCTTTTTCTCAGGCACAGACTTCCTGGAGTGGCCGACGGCTCTGTCAAGTTCCCAAGAGAGCAAAGGACAAATTCTCCACTCGTGATGGCTAGCACAGGGAGAGGTCAGCATGCAGTGTGACACCTGGTGTGGTTGGTGCCAGCATACACACACAGTTGGCGGGTGTCTTAGTTACTTTGTACTCGTTGCTGGGACAAATGCCCGACACTCAAAATTAAGGAAGGAAAGGTGTATTGAGCTCACAGTTTGTAGAGGTTTCAGTTCATACACCACTGGCCCTAAGGCAAACAACAAACTGTTCACGGCAGCAGAACCCAACGAAGAGTAGAGGAGGAGCTTCCGCATCCATCAAGCCTCTCTCTTCCCTCTCTACTGACTGCAAAGACTGGAGCGCCTCTGCAGTGGCAGCTGGGAAGCTCAAGCTTCTCTGAAGCCCAGGATTTCTCTAAGGAAGGGCTGCCGCCTTCTTCAACTCCTTTATATACACTTTTTGTGCTAAATCATTCTGGGGCACCCCCCCCCCATGGTACCCTAGGGGGGAACCAATAACACTTCAGAGCAGGCCCTACCCCTTCTGGGTGAAGGGGGGGCACTAGCTTCCAACATCAGGTTGACACAATGTGTCAACTATCACAATCCAGCCCTACCAACTTGGCAATTACACATATACCCTTTTAAGCCAGTTTTTGGGTACATAGACATGCTTATTATACATTTTACAAATTGAACCATGACATGTTGCCCCAGCCCCCACAAAATTTGTGCACACTGCTTATGCAAAAGGCATTTTAGTCCATCTCTACGGGTTGCCAAAGTCCTAACAGTTTCAGCGATGCTGAAAAGTCCAAGTCCCAAGCCTCCGAGATCGAAGGCAAACTCTTAGCTGTGAGCCCCTGTACAAATGAAGCTAAACACTTCCCACATTCCAAGGCACAAGATAAGCACTGCCATTCCAAAAGTTATATTCAGCAAGAAACAAACTATTGGGACCAAAATAATCTCAAAATCCAGAAGGGCAAACACTGAGTACTGTAGTTACATGCGGAATATCTGACGCAACCTGTAAGGAGCTGTGAGCTCCAAAAGCCTTATGTGACTCCCCCACCTGCTCACAGTGCTGCGGCTGTTGCTGGTAGCTCTCACAGCATTCTCAGGCCTGCTTTGCTCCCCTTCTTAGCTTTCCGTAGACCACCTACATTCCTGACTTTTTCAAAGTTCTGAGGTTTCCTTTGAATAGTCTTCTCACTCACGGCCTTACACACTGCCCTCTCGAGAGCACACTGCCTGGCCTTCCAGGCCTTCTGAAATCCAGGTGGAAGCCTTCTTAATCTCAGAACTCCTGCATTTTGCATGTGCCTAAAACCAGTGCCATGTGGGTGATGCCAAGGTCTGCTGTCAGCTGGAGTGGTAGCCAGGCTTTCTTCTCTCTTGGCTGTAGGGCTTCAGTGCCTACATTTCTGAGTCTTCTGACCTTGATTCCAAGAAACAAACTCTCTATGCTGTTGCCATCCATCCTGGAACCTGGTGTGGCTGCTGTCTCCATTCCGGAACATGAGGCTCTGCAGCTTTCTCCTCAAAGAAAAGTCCCTCACCCTTGGAATTTGAGGCCGCAAAGGGCAAGAACCCGCTACCTCCTGTGATGTCCTCAGGATATCTTTTCTACTCCCCTGTTCCTTCTCAGCAACGGAGATCCTCTCAGCTCTGTTTTCACAGTTCACAGCCTTCCCGGCACTTCCTTCCTAGCCAAACTCATGCCATTTTAAATCATCCTTCTGGGGTCTTTGCTCTTGACTCTCAACAGAAACCTAACTAAAAGCCCCCAACAGCAACCATGCTACGGTCCCAATATTTGGCTGCTTTGAAATTTCTTTTTTTTTAAGATTAACTAGTTCACTGCACTTAATCTCAGTCTCAGGCAAAGTCTCTGGACAGGAGCAAAATGCAGACAAACTTTCTACCAAGCCATAACACAAATCATCTGCAGTCCAACAACTAATGCTGTCCTTCTTCCCATCAGAAGCCTCCCCAGCCTGGTCTTCACAGTCAGGCTTGCCATCAGCCTTCTGGCCTGAGCTCTGACTAGAATCTCCCAAACAGAACAGCCTGACTAAAACAGAGGGTAATCCCAGGTCACTGAAAACAAGTTTGGGCCATATGAATTTCAGACAGTCAGCACCAACTGTCCACTGTCCACAGCTCTCCTGAGCACGGAGAATCCCTGACACTTCCGGATGAGTTACATCAATGCCTGCCTGCGGCCAGAGTCAAGTTCCACCCCTGAGAGAAGTTCCTCGGGACGCACTTGGCATAGGGCCACATAGCCAGGCTTCTTGCACTATATAGAACCCTAATGCTGAGATCATAGCCGTGTACAGGTTACAACCCAAGCCTAGCCAAGAACAAGAGGTGCCTGCAGTGTGACAGGCCTTACTCGCCCCGGGTGGGATAAGATTCTAATCTGTCCTGTGCGCCCTCAGTGTAGGACACTGGCGGCAGAACTGTGGTGCATGTGCCGTGGAGGGCTGTGTTGTCACTGACAGCCCTAGAGGGTCCACAGTCACTGACAGAAGAGGCCTTGTGTCTGCAGAAGGAACGCTCAGTGTTGGCTGTTTGTGAATTGTGTGCCATGGAAGTGCTAAGTCCTTCTCTGCTGTGTCTTGTGCTTCCTCACAGGAAGTGGTAAGAATAATGCAGTGCATGCTCGAGGGTCACAGTGACCCCTAGGGTGGGAGGACCAGCTGCCAGGGTGCAGAGCAGGTCTGGTGATGCCTTCTCCACCTGCATAGGTGGGCCTGGCCAAGTATGCCTGGTGGATAGCAGCTGCCTGCACGGTGCCCATTCCTCCCGTGGCCCTTGGGCATATTTGCCTGGCCTGTGTCTGCCGTGTCCTGAACCAAAGTTGGGTGTGTGCATGTGCGTGTGCGTGTGTGTGTGTGTGTGTGTGTGTGTGTGTGTGTGTGTGCCCACGTGCGTAGCTGGCAGAGAGAAAGCATCTGCTTAGCTCCTGCACTCCAGGACCCCAGGAGCCACACCCAAAGGGTGATACTGAGGAAACAAACACACTGACCTGAGCCACACAGCAAACCCCCAGACCTGGATAGTGCGCGGAATGAGTCTGGGGGTTTCCAAGGACTGAGACAGATTTGAAACAGAAAAGCAGAGTGAGGAGAAGAGCTGTGGGTAGAGAGAGGGGGCACAGCACTCTCCTGGCTCTCCCTGTGCCACTTGGTCCCTGACCTGGTTCTGCCAGTGGGAGGCCAGCAAGATGGAGGCAAAGGAAAGCCGGCCCCACCGTGCGGGGTCCAGGCAGGAAGGCCGGCCCCACCGTGCAGAGTCCAGGCAGGAAGGCCGCCACGTCCCCAGACTGTGGCTGTGGGAAGCACCAGCCACATAGCCAGCCCTCCATGGCCGGCTGGCGTCAGCCTAGTGCGGGTACTGACTCCTCCCTTCTTCTAGCAGCAGAAGAGATGCCCTCCCCCGCGGACAGACGGCTCATCGACCCAAGCTCACAGCTTCCAGCCTTACTAAACTGTGAGACTCCAAAACCCCCAGGGACAGGGAGCTTCATGGTCCAGTGGCCTCCCTCACATTGGCGGCAGTTTCTCTAACTCTAATTTTACCTTTAGCTTAAGAAGTCTTACCTAATGGGTCTGCGCTGCTGTGGGGAAGCTTTAGGGCTCTAGCAAACTGTGTGCTTCTGCCTGACCCTGTGCCTTTCCTCGTCACCCCAGCCTATGGCAAGGTACATGGGATTGAACAGCATTCAGGGCTGGAGCTTTGGAGCCTCCTAGAAAGACCAGTACCCTGCGCCAGACCCAGGCCTGCACTGGGCTGTGGCTCCGCTGGGCGTTTCACCTGAACAGAGGTCAAGGGCCCCGCCTGCAGTCTGGACCCACGATGCTCCTCACCGCTTCCCGTCAGGAAGCACAAGACACAGCAGAGTCAGCTGCCTGACTTCTTGGAGCCTGGGCCTCTTAGCTGCCCATGGGACGAGACCTGCCCTGCTCGCCTGCCCTGGGGACGTGCTGAAGGAAGTGCAGTGCGTGGGCAGGTGGGAGGCCCAGGCCAGGCTCAGCTGCCCATGCCCAGGACGCTGCATGTGCCTTCCTTCTGGGAGCCTCTCTGCCCCTGGGGATGCTCACTGGAGCCCGTGACTATGTCCACCCTCACCCACTGGGGGACCCTTCGGTGCCCTCCATGGACAGCACCGCTGACCCCTCATGTACAGATCCCTGACACACGTGACCCTGGACAAAGGGGTGACAGAAACCCACGTGCTCCAGGTCTAAACATGCAGCCGTGTGGAGGAAGGCAAAGAAGCCGCTAGTGTGTGTCAGCAGCCAGAGCCACGGCACGCGTGCCACAGTGGCCTCAGAGCCCTGTGTCTACTGGGAGCCAGCTCGCCCACTGGGCAAGCAGCCCGGCACTCGGGGCAGATTGCACTATGGGTGCTGCGTGGAAACGCGTGGGCTTGGGCTGCAGCACGCAAGCTCGGTGTCCGGACGGTTCGCCGTGGCTGGTGTATGTTACATCGTCAGATTCTGACCAACACAAATACACCACCCCTGCAGATCCTCAGCCCTCCCTCACAGGTTCCCCGCCCTCAACACCCAGAGCAAGGCGGCTTCGGGCAACCGGACAGCAAGGAGCACACAGAAGCTATTTGAGAAGCAGCTGGCACGAGCGCCGCCCAAGCCCCAGCAAGTGGCTCAGACTGAGCGATCTCTGGGCCTCGTCCCTGCCAGAAGGCATGGTGAGGGCTCTGACAGCTCCTGGCCTCCCTGCCACCCATGGTACACACTGCTGGGCTCCTGCCTCAGGGAGCCACTGGACCTAGAGTTGTGTTTCACCTGCAGCCAGCCATGGTGCAAGGCCCGGTTCTCCATGGTTCTCTGACCTTTGCCCAGGGCCTTCTTCAGTTGAATCTGAGATGCAGAGCATTGTCCCCGGCTATGGTCTATGCAGCTGTGCCCCTGGGACACCTGACCAGGCAGTGTGCACTGCTCTGGGGTTGGCTTCCTCCTGCCCTGCACCAGGCCTGCTGGACCAAGAGGGCCCAGTGCCAACACAGTGAGGGTGCTAGTGGCCCCGCACACCATCCTGCGTTCTGCCTGTCCCAGCCTGGGGGCCCCAGGCTCTGCATCATTGATGGCAGTATCTGGCCAGCTGTCCCCACCAAGCCTGGCATCCTCTGTGGCCCCCAGGGCCTGGCAGAGCCTCAGCGCTAGGCCGGGTCACATGAAGAAGTGGGTGGGCAGCGCTGGGAGGACGCCCATGTCCACGTGTGCGAACACGAGAAGGCAATGCCTTCATGACGTGTCTAGTCCCACGTGTCCTGAGTCCTTCAGATCCAAGCTGAGGCTGTGGCTTCTGGGCTCCTTGGCAGCTGTGCTGGATGATGGGGACAGCAGAACAGCTTGGGCTTCTGTCTGCCTGCCCTGCCCCACTGCCCTCTGCCCCACATGGAGAGGCACCCAAGTGGTCCCCACACTCCCCGAAGCAGAGCCCACCACCCTGAGGTGACTGGACACAGGCTGAGGCCAGCTGGAGGACTTGGCTCACCGAACAAGGACTGAGGGCTTTGGAGAGAGAGTCATCCTGGCCTGCGGGGCCAGAGCAGGAGCCCCAAGTCCTGAGCTCGGTTGGCACAGAGACATGCGGTGTAAATCTGAAGGGCTGCTGCATAGCCCACGTGGAGATGCCGAGGTCTGTGCAAGGGTGGTGGTTCAGTGAGAGCACCACAGGAGGGAGACCCCGCGCAGCCCTGAGCTGGACACAGAACCAGCGGGCCTCACACCCACAGGGACTGAGAAGCTGCTTCAGGCTCCCTGCACCCTGGGCCTGTTCTGAGCAGCGCTGTGGCTGTAGGCATTAGTGAGACATTCAGATGCCGGGGCTGTGGGAAGGTGGACACCTATGGAGGGCTGCGTACAACACAGACCAGGGTCGACAGTGAGCACCTCAACTGCATCAGCAGTGCGCACAGCAGCAACCCAGGCCTCAGCCCTGGTGCCGCATGCCGTGGGGACCCAGGCTCTCCCTTGCAGGGCAATGCCTTTTATCCATTCTGAATAGTGACTTGTACCCCGACTGTCCTGGGCCAGGCCCCAAGTGCCCCTGCCTTCCCTTTTCCCTGCTCTTCTTTGGTGCCCAGGCTTCTGGCCACGCTGTGCCTGCCCAGCACCACAGAGTCCCGCTCCATTGTCCCCCAGCCCGTGAACAGGTAAGAGCCAGGACCCCGCCTACCTGGAGCGCCCCTCCCCCAGCACATTTCTCTAACCCCCGCAGAGCGCGCACACCTTCTCCACTTCTCGGCCGGGTCCTGCACAGAACAACCTGGTCTGCCTTCCTCTCTTCCCTCCTTCCTGTGCGACTGCACTGACCCCACACTGACACCCAGGGAGCACTGCTGTCTCCAGCTTGCGGACGCAGCATCAGTTCTCGGTGACGGTGGCCGCCCTGACCCTCTCCCCACTTTCCTCTCACAGCCTGCATGACGCCGCTGCCTCCAGGTTTTCCTCTCGCTTACTTGTCACCCGCTCTCAGGCTCCTCGGTGACACGCTGCCCTCTTCCATCTGCCTAGGCTCAGCCTGAGCCTTGCTCTGGCCTCCCCCAGCCCTGAGGGCCCACCCACACTTACCGTGGGCATCTTCAGAGTCGCGTCTGGGTCTATGTCAGAGACTCCGTGGTTCGGCCACCTCCTCTCCTGAGGTCGTACTCCACCAGCGGTGAGAATTCTGCCCTGGGTGCGAGGGATTTCTGAGTGGCCAAACACATCTCGTTCCCTCAGCCCCTGCCTCTTCTCCAGTCCTCCCCAACCAAGAAAGAGGCGAACGTTTCAGCAGGTGAGCCCGGCTAGACGTGGGCCTCCCGGGAGAGGACTGTCCTGCACTGTGGCTGCACTGTGGCAGGGGCCCCTGCCAGGCCGCTGGCCCGCCCTCTGCTCTCAGCCCTCCTCTGCGGCTCTGCTCGTGCCCACTTCCGGCATCATCAGGGCCGCCGAGGACCTGAGCCCTGTCCTCCTGCATGGCATCCTGAAGCACTGCAGCAGCCATGCTTTCGGTCTCGTGGCCTCCACTCTTACTACCCGCTGATCTGTCCCCAGGGCCACTCCTGTTAAAGCCCTTCTGTCTTCCTGCGGGCTGAAGAGATGAGAGATGTCGGCATCTTTGGCCCGCACGGCCTTTGAGCCAGAACCTCCCCCGTAAGCCTCAGCTCCTGGCCCTCTTGCCCCTCTCTTTATGTTTTGGTCCTGGCCAATTTGGGCTCTGTGCACGAGGCCTCAGCCACTCGGCAGCATAACCCTAAAAGCTGGGGCTGAAATATAGACATGCTTCACGGAAGACAAGGTCCCACTTGGACCTACAGAGGCCCAACAGCTCCTCGGCTCTGGGAGGAGCCTGTGGGATGTCTCCCCAGCACGTGTGAGTGTAGCGGGAGGCTCCTGAGGGGAGCCTAGTACCTTGCCAGGCTGTACGGCTTCTTGTCCAAAGGGCTGTCCTGGGCACTGCAGTGCATTCCTGGCATCTCTGGCCACTACCCACAGCTGCCACCAACACCCAGCCCTCAGTGTGAAAAGTCAATGAAATCTCCAGAAACTGTCAAAGGTCCCACTGAGAGCACTGGCCAAGGGAGCATTCACCATCTCGAGGTGGTCACGATGATTGGAAGACTCACATACACCAGGAGAGGATAGAGGAAGATGGAGAGAGGACCACAGGTGGCTTTCGTTTCCAGCATGAGCACTGGTGCAAGGTCGGAGGCTCACGCGTCCGGTGCACCTAGGGCTGCTCTCTAGCAGGATGGAAGGTCCACAGCTCCAAAAGGAGGAGGAGGAAGATTAGATATGACTAGATAAAACGATGCACGCAACAGTGACGGGACTTAACTGCAGGCGGCTGCAGTCTACAAATCGAGAGTGTTCAAGTCCCACCTCACAGCGATGGAAGCAGGGACACTGCAGACAGCAGCTGGCGGGCTGGGCTGGGCTGGGCAGGATGCAGAGCTCAAGCCGGGTCTGACGTGCCCTCTTCTCACTCTTGAGTCCAGGCCAGTCGTCCGGAAGCTGCTGCACGATAGTGCCGTGGGCCCACGGCACTGGGACGAGGGCCTTATAAAGAACCCTGACATCACCCCAAGCACCCGAAAGCCAAAACCGAGGCTTCAGGTCTCAGGTCTAGGAGGGTGTGACAAGCACCAAGAGAAGCCGAGAAGGACAAACCCCAGGGAGAGAACTCGTGGGAACCGGCCCAACGCCTATGAGATAAACTGCAACCTGCTACCACAGGGACACAAATCAGAGGCAGAGAAGGCATTCAGACATTAAATGAATGAGGCCAGAAGGAGCTGGGAACAGACAACGACAGCAGCACAGAGCCCTCCAAGGAGAACAGGAAGACTCTGCGCTGGGGGAGGCACACGCCTTCCCACAGGACACCCATGCAAGTGGAGGCCTGGCAGCACACAGGGCCACAGAGCCACGTGCAAGGCCCCAGCAGCCACGGAACAGCTGCCTGGGCAGAGCAGACTGCGAGTGCGGCTTTGAAACTACGGGTGCAGTAGCTGAATAGGACGGGCACTGTGAGCGCTTCCACTCCGCTACCTGAGGCTTTCAGAAAATAGCTGGGACACCCCGGACCACAAGCTCAGCAGCAGGGCCAAGGGTTCTGAAGCTCTGCGCCACAGCTTGAATGGAAGGATCGCTCCGTAAGGCGCACTTCAGTACCAAGACATCGGCAGAAGCCTCCAGCGGGGAGACTGTGCGGGGAGCCGGGGGGCGAGGCGGCCAAGGAAGATATTCACGGAGGGAGCAGCCTTGCCAAACAACATCAGCTCCTCTCCAGAAACACTTGGCACTGTTCTTCATAAAGTCTCTAATCTGCAGAAATGTATTCTGGCGTTTACAAAGCAAGCTACTCTGACGACAATGGGGAAAAAATCCCACAAACCAATCTGGAGCAAGGCTATCGTATTACAGCAGGTAGCTAGGCGCGGCAGGAGGCGCATCGGGGCTCATTTGAAATACAGTGTGCAGCTGCGATGATAAGCGCGCACACACGGAGGCAGGGGAGGGAGGGGCCTGCGGGACTCACACTCTACACGAGCACGCATCTTGCCACATCAGCAACTGCACGGCACTCGGTCAGCAAAGACGGCGATTTATGAGAGAAATTCATTGAGACGTTAAGAAAAAACTCTAAAGGGATTACAGATGATAATACAGCAGGGCGCTCGACTCTGAATGCAAGACCAGAGTCTGCAAATTCGGCTAAATGAAGAAAAATTAACATTTTCTTCCTGTCTGTTGAGGGAGAATTTAGGACCATTCAGATGGGAAAAGGGTCTTGACCAGTGCTGAACAGGCAACAGGGACAGGAAGTCATTTCCAGCACTGTGGAAAAAAATAAAGAAAGAAAATAAATTCTCTAGCACTGTGGGCAAGTGCTCTGGAGTGCTCCACCGGGGACTGGAGATCACTTTCCTCCTGAAGCGGATTCACAGCTTGGTGTCCAGGCGTTGCCTCCTTGGAAACCCCCCTCCCCGCACCCCGAGTGCGGATTCCAGAAAGCAGAGTCCTGAGCGCTCTTCCTGACTTTTCTAATTCTGGTCCGAGCCACTGCTGGGGTTCAGTCTCAACCATCCCTCTCCTCTGCAGTCTGCTAGTGTGGACACTTGCAGCCTGCGCCTCTGGCTCCGAGAGCTGGAGGGACGGGCCGGCTCTGGCACACCCTGCTGTTTCCCTTGGTTCCTCTCCCTTCGCACGTGAGGGGCTCACTAGTTGTTCCACCAGTTGGAATTTAATGCCCAGCCAAGAAGTCTGAACTAGGTGTTGAATAATTAAAAAGTCCCCAGCGGTTTGCCCAAGGCGCCCACAAGCGGCGACTGCAGGGCGCAGCCGCCTCTTTTCCTGGGGGTGAGGGGAGCAGCGGGGAGGACCACAGGTTTAGAGGCCTGAAGAGGAGTTTTGTGTTGCCAGGGCCTCAACACCGGAGGGCGATTCAGGTCTCTGATCAGGGGTCCTCTGCCGTGCTGGGCTGAAAGGTCACGGCTGGGCCACCCTAACAGGAACAGGGACATCTAGTTCTTCCTCTTCCTGCCACCATCAGCTCCCTCTGGCGCCATCTGATGGACACAAGCGACCCCGCTTCATTCTGTGGGCAGCATGCTGGGACTCTCCCAACTGGTAGTTCAGCTCTGCCGCACCCATTGGTGTCAGAGATCGCCCCAAAGGGTCAGAGCTGGCCACGCCCTGCCCGGGTGGGTCATGCGTCAACTTAGTTGGGAGCCGATATTTAAAAAATGTTACGTCTCCAGTTCTGCCACTAAAAACTATGTGGCACTTGTTGGTTGTTGTTTTTTTTTTTTAATAATCAGTTTCCTCAGGGCCTGGCGGGATGGCTCAGTGGTCTAAAGCGCCTGCTTGGGAAAGCTTGGGCGGCTTCAGGGACCGTGGTTCAATCCCCAGCACCACATGCTGCGCCAGCCCTGCCCTCGGGGCGGGCTGAGCCGGCCATAAAAATGAGTGAATAAACAAATAATGGTTCTGAAGCAAGGAAAAATAAATAAATAAATAAATAAATAAATAAATAAATAATTCTCAAACCATGATCAGTCATAAAATACTTAAAAAAAAAAAAAAAAAAAAAGAATCAGTTTCCACATAGCACAAGTGCTGCACACGTATTAAGTCAGGCGACCCTCCCAAGCACCTCTCGAGGAGCAGGAGTCACAAGTCACCCACGCAGAGTCACACTGGATGTGGTGGATGCCGGCTGGTGGTGAGCTTGAGACACCCAGCTGAATTGAACCAGCGTGGTGCTGGTGGTGTGAGAGCCCTCCTGGGGGCTGTCGTCAGCAGCGTGAGAGGCAGGGCTGGCGACGCTGTTGGGAGGCTGCCAGGGAGGCTCTTGGGAGAAGCTGCTTGAGCTGCCGGAGGCCACTGGTTCCCGTGGGCTGCTCTGCTGGGGACCCAGTCACGCTGGCCTTCCTGGTGAGCTTGGCTCTTTTTTTTTTTTTTTTAATTTAATATTTTTATTGTTTAAATTTAACAATGGTTATATTACATATTTTCATCATCAGATTAGTTTAGATTAATACATATAGGTAGATAAGATTGATCAAACAATTAAACATTAACCCTTCTAAATCAACATTACTTTTTTTTTCTCTTTCTTCCCCCCCCCCTTTTTTTTTTTTTTTTTTGAAAGTTGACATATTGCATATTGTCCTCACAATCGTTCTACAGAGTACAGTGTGTGGGCATGACCCACCTTCCTACTG